>APFE030136678.1:1132-51880 GCA_000404065.3 Pinus taeda
ATCCACCTCTGCACAGTCAAAAAAATAGTGAAAGCACATGCATAATAATCCTACAAAATCATTCAAAAATACACAAAAGATGTTTTCTTCAGATTTCATTATAAAGTAGCTTAGACACATGCATTTTACCTTCCTAGAAGTAAATGTCATTCCTTTTAGTAGCTTGCATCCTCTTCCTTGCATCAGTAGGACTGGCTGGTAGAATTAGGGTTTGCTAGGGTTTGCGTTTCTTTTTGGCTTTCAGTTTCTTTCCGCAAGTAGATTAGCTTCCTTTGAGTTAGCTTTCATCCATCAGTTAAAAAGCTTCTTCTAATAGCTCCTAGAAGTTGGCTTAAGCTCTGAGCAGACTTGTGCCAGCTAACCAAGTGACAACTGCGGCAAGAGTTAGTACTTGTGCATATAGCACCGTCGCTTCCAAGTTTGTTACGAACTACCGGGTTGATAAAATTAAAGAAGGGAGTTCCAGGAGTTGCAGCATTATTGTTGCAATACTGGGGCCCACCAATGCATCCTTGTTTCCTTGTGTTACAGGTGCAATGATTAGATGAGATTGTTTCTGCTTCAAGATTTTGGTTTTTTCTTCATTATCTTCAGCTTTATTCAGTAGTTTTTCTATCTATGATCAGTATATCACTATTGAAACTCCCTTCCTTTGCATTATTCAGCCTCCATTGTTTAAATAATTGTGAATGTTTTTATGTATTTTTCATCATTTACAATTCTCCTTTGCAAACAATAGCTTAATCGAACTGTCATCTTTTGATTTGAAAGTGTCACAAGTGCCATTTTCAGTCAAAGAAAAGAGTCTTCCTTTTTTTGATAGTCAATTAAAATTTGCCATTGTATTTGATTTGAATTAATAGTATTTCAAGTGTTGAAAGTAGGTTTCAATTCGAAATCGCAAAGCATCGTCTTAGTCTTCCTTTCATTTTTTGAAAAGAAAATTGTTAGTGCTGTCGCTTTGAAAGAAAAATAGTTCAAATCTGTACTTAGCATTCTTTTTGTCATTCACACATTAAGAAAGCAAAAAACAAATACATGCATATGCATTTGCATTTAGACTACGTGCGGAAATTGATTTAGGATAGTGCATCTTAGTGTGTGCTCTCTACTCTATGTTGAAAGAATTTTACTTCTCTTTCCTTAGTAGCTAGGATTTTCATTGTAAAAAGAAAGTAAACGACTGTTTATCATCTTAGATTACATATTTAGGAATTGTATACCTACATCACATGGTGAACCTTAAAGGAAAACTTCTTAAGAAAGATCAACTGTAAAATAAATTTCAATGAACATAAAAACTCTTTGGAACCTAATGCACAACATCTAGAAGTCTAGGCTAGAGACGTATTCCGGCATTGTAAAGTTTGGTAACTATCATTTTCATCATAGGTTGGGTGATTCCTCCTCTTTGATATGACAAGTGCCAGTATGGTCTTGTGCTCCCACGTACCATCGAGTATATATTGGGAGACCAAAATAGGCTATATCCTTTATCCTTAGGAAGCCGTGTCTGCCACCCTATCGATCGTAATGCATTGAACACATCATTCGAGAAGATTGACTGTCGTACCTTAAAAAGTATTCTATAGTTTTGCGATTGGTTTGGTAATCCCTCTCTCTAGATTTCCATAGTAGTCACTTTCGTTCCTTTTCAGACTCCTTAAAAGAAAAGGTCCATCTAAGCACTTGTCACTTCAGGCTCATTAAAAATCGAAGGTGACTAGAGTCATCTTTAGCTTTTTCTCGACTCTTTAAAATTGAAAAAGAAATTTGTGTCAAAGCGTCATAAAATTTATTTTAATCGAAATAACATCACTGTTCCCTCGTTGGTCTTAGGTTGAGAGAATGGAGTCCACCAATCAAGGATTTCCCTTTGAGGGGAATCCTAGTCCCTTCTCCTCTTGGGAAGATGTTGGTGCACCTCATATGCTTACATTGTCCCTTCCAGGACTTACAATTGGCCTGCTAGTATGGATTTTCTCGACCTCTGTTGTTCAAAACACCATGATTCCTGAGCAATCAAATCAGCAACCACATGATACTAGAGTTACCCCCCAACCTTCTACTTCGTTTATTTCTCCCACTCCTTCCTCTTTGCTTGGTGAAGCTAGTAAAACTAAAAACCAAGCAACTGAGAAGAAGAAGAAAGGGAAGGAGGAGAAGAAGAAGCCAACAGAAAAAGGGGGCAACCATGCATCGTCTAGTGAAAATCCACACACTGCACCATCCAAAACTAAATCTCCATGTGTCATTTGCAAAGGAGACCACTATCATCGAGATTGTCCTTACATCCCATGGATCCTAAGGGACTGGTCTCCCTGCTTGCACAATTCAGTGTCCTCAACCTTTGACGATCATGTTGAAAGTACATCGTCAACTAGTGAAAATGAAGTCAATGGACAAAAAGGAAGATCTAATTTTCCTTGTAGACTGTGTGAAGGCAATCATGCCATCCACCATTGTCCTCTCCTGGACGAAGCTAAAAGAGTCTTGGATAATCATCCCGCTTCACTGCTACGGCTTCCTCTTGGATACTAGAAACTCTTTTCGAGTCCATCACTAGTTGAAAATCCGACTGATACACCTTTGTTGTCGGTCGAAGCATCTATCATTGAAGATAAACCCTCTGAGTCCACACAAGACCAAAGTCAATAGGTCGAGATGGCAGTCGGCCTAGTCTTGTCTTCAGAAGGTCTACCTTCAGATGATACAGTCACCAAAGAGAATGAGAAAAACACAGTTCAAATTATTTTTGTTAACACAAAATCCGATGAAACTGGGGGCAATCTACCCATTCCTTTACCGCAGGAAGGAAGTTCGTCAGAGATTCATCCGGCCGTCTATTTGGTCCCTTCTCCAAGCAATCTAGTCATTTCCTTCTATTGGAATCTACTAGGGAGACCCCGCCTACCATCTAATGTACCATTCTGAATCATAAGCTTACAGAATGGTCATGGTTGGTACTATCATAGATGAAGGGGATTTCGTGAGTATTCTTTCCTCCATTGCTTGGAAAGCACTTGGTTCGCCATCGCTTTTGCCTGAGATTCGAAATCTGTAAGGCTTCAACAAAGGAACTAGTCGACCGTTAGGGATCCTTCCAAATTTTCCTATAATTTTGACAAGGAAAACCATTTATCTGAACGTGAGGGTAGTCCAAGGGCCATTAGATTACAATCTACTCCTTGGGTGTGACTACATTTATATCATGGGAGCTATTGTTTCCTCACTCTTTCGAGTGATGTTTTTCCCGCATGAAGGCAGAGTGGTCTAGCTCGTAGACCAGCTTTCATTCCCCGGTTCAAACATAGCTACTGGTCAAGTGCCATCCCTAACTGGTATTTTTGCACAAGGAATTTCTCATCATCCTCCAGTCCATCCACCTGATGAGCGCGAGTGATTCGGTGATTATGACTGAAACCCAAGAGGCATGTGCCCTGGTCTGCTTCGGTAGGAAAACCCTAGATATAAGGTAGCTTTCCACATAGGATATATGACTAGTCTAACTCCCCTGTTCGTTTAGGAAAATGGAAGTAGACTGGAAAAGGATTCCTCTGTCAAAAGTTCTGTCTATTCCTAACAGAGCGAAGGAAGTGTTTTATCTACAAATACGGATGAAACAATCTTGCTAATGCAAGAACTTCCATATCGTAACCTGGAAGCTCTATTTCGTTATACTTGGGGTCATGCAAACCTTTTTGCATGCAAGTGAAAAGAGACCATTTATTTTCTTAGTTTGTAGGCTCTTAACCCTTTAAACTCGTAGGTTGGTCATTTCTAGCTTGCATAACAAAAGGCTTCGGAGCAAAGTTGCGCATGGGGCAAGCTCCCTAAAAAATGAACCTACTGATGAGAGATATCCTTATTATACAACTGGCACAAGCAATGTTTTCACAAAGTTCAAGCTCGTTAAAAAATAAACCTAGCAATGAGCATATGTTCCCCCAGAGTTTAAGATCATTAAAAAATGAACCCATCCTTCAGTAAATAACCATTGCAATCGCATAATTATCATCTTTTGAGCCTTGGTAGTGTTCTTACCATCACCTCCGCTCTTTTTTAGCCAATCATCTGCATCCATCTGATTGTTTACCCCTTTTGAGGAATAGCTGCGACGAGTGATTCTATTAGCCATCTTCTTTACACTGCCATGATTAAAAGTTCCAAAACTTACCTGGAACCAGCTACTATCCAAAAACATCACTCGTTCCACAAAAAACGAGTCTCCTTTAAGCTCTTTTCATCTGACTCATAAAATATGAAAAGATTGTCGAGCAATTGGCCTCGATCCATCTCGTTAAAGTGATTGGAAGTGCCATCCCTCCTCTAGATTTTAATCTTTTTGGACCTAAGGGATCATTACACAAAAAGATCAAGTGCTTGTCTTGTTCGGCTCGTTAAAACTATCGAAAAGTCATCCCTTTCGTATTATTTTATACTTTTTAAGACTTAAGGGATTATACTATGAAAAAGGCTTACTGGAGTTTCCTTTTCGTCTCTTTTCAGACTTTAAAATTGAAAATGACCGAGTTATCTTTGTCGTTAAACTCGTTAAAACAATAGCGGCAAACTTGTCCATGTAGACAAGAGCGAGTTTCGCTGTCAATAGGCTCGCTAAAACACAGCGACAGGTTTGCTTGAAGGGCAAATTATAGAACAAGCATATGTTATCCTCCTCAAGCTTGACAAAAATAAAGAGGTACTAGTTAACAATGACTGGGGAAAATTTGGGAATAAAACTTGAAGAAACTATATTGGTAGCAGGTCACTCTTGAACATGACACTTTCACTCCATCACCATGATTGAGTCGGGTTGGGTTATTCCATTCACCGATAACATCATTGTTGGTCCTTTGTACCATCCATTTTTGGGGTTAATGCTACCAATCCATTTCAGTGTTGCCAATATGTTCAAGAGAAGTCACTAAAAGAATTCACCAACCTGGCTTACGCCTCATCTGCTGCAATACCTTCATGCTTCATTCTTTCATGACTGCCACCTTGAACCTTGTATCATCAGATCGTTTTCACCTCCACAAAATCATTTGCTCAATTTCCTGTCTTAGATGTGGGATTCATTAAGGGCCTCCTATGATGGGTCACTTCTTGTTGACATCAGCTCATTATCCAAGAAGTTGACTTAGGAACAACCCTTTTAGTACTTTGATGCTTGCATGCCTCAACGGCAAGTTTCTCACTTTCGACGATAGGTTTACATCAATGGCCTTCGACCGGAAGATTTTGCATGGTGTTCGACATCAACTCATGTATTCGCACCACGTGAATTGTACTTTCATACATTGAGGGTCATTATCATTATCGGTGATTCCTCTCACATCTGTTAATAGCTTACATCATTGGCTGGTAATCAGGTGATGTCTTTCCATGTTCGACATCAGAACATCCTTTCACATGGATTGACTTGTACTTCGGGAAAAGATTGAACAAATTTGAAGACGCCGAATCTAGTTTCATCCATCTGGGCTACGATATATTCAGGAAAATAAAGACATCAAACGTACATCATAGCTGCACAGATAATCATCCAAGCTAAGGGATGATGTCTTTACCAGAATCATCAGTCTGCCACACAGACGGTTGTCTATCCTATGTACATGAAAATGAATTTATAAAGCTAAGCATGGGAATGCCCGCCTCAGCTAGATCATGAAAATATTATGAAGATAATGTATTGTATTGTATCTTATTATAGGTCACCTCCCAGCTCGGAAAAACTTCGGATCCTCATAGTAAAGCATTTCACCGACATCAGAAGATTTACGACCTCATGCTTTAGGGGGCAACTGTTATAGACATATTTGGGCACTGCAACCCCAATCTCATATGTCCATAAACCAAGGGCTTCTAAGCCCATAAAAGTGTTGTTTCATACCCTACAGGAACAAGGTTAGCTGATTACATCATCTCCTAGAAGTTCTCCCTGAAGAACTACTCAGAACTGATCAAAACTGGACCATACAGTTTGCTCAGTGCTAAGGGTGTGATGCATCTCACCTACTACATGCAGAAAGTGTGATGCATACTTAAAAGCCCTTCTGTAGGGTATGATGAGTGAGAGCAAACAAATGGTAGAGGCAGTTAGCTAGGTGGAAACCCAGAGAATCTTCTAGAAACTGCCCATTTGACACTTGCCTCTCTGAATTCGCCCAAGGATGAGTAAGAGATCATGAAATCTCCAAGTGGAACCAAGAACTATCAAATAAATGACACTAATCAAAATCCAAAAAGCTGACTCACCCACCTACAAATATCTATATATGGATCCCTCATCCTAGAGATCTAGAGGCTGGAACTTTGTATTTTGTAAGGAAGTGTTGTTGGTTTCTCTGTGAAACATCATAATATTGGGTGATCTAGCTTTTCATGAGGTGAAGAGGGCTTTCATGATGGGAGGATGGCACTGGGTCAGACCAATGGGTTGTAATCCTCTCTTCTACTACTATCAATAAAGCTATTTGAGTTTTCCTCCATATTCTTGTATATTTCTGAATCTTGTATTGGTATATGAATTTGTATGGTTAATATACATCTGATCCTATATTTTTTATGGTTATAGATCTCTATGCTTTGATGGTATTATGTTGCTTTGACTCTATAGGTGTTCTTTGAAGTGGGACAAGTAAAGAAGGAGTGGCGAAGCTTTGTCAAAGGAGAGAGGAAACAAGCAAGGATCCAAGCAAAAGATTGAGGTTGGTACTCTCTGCTTCTCTCTCATTTATCTCTCAGAAAGGAAAACACAAGTAACTTTACTTTGTTTCTTTCTAAGATAGCTACCTGTCTTAGTGGGACTAGTAGCTCTAAATGGACACTAGTTTTCCTGATAACAATGGGGGATGTGTTTGTATGGGGGAAGGGTTATATAAGGGAGGGGTTATATAGGCAGAGGGGCAGAGATTTATAATCCGGGGAGGTATTAACTATGCAAGGTCAATGTATGATCGGGACAATGATAATGTATTAAGTGTGCAGGGTCATTGTATTGGTTAGACAAGCAGAGGAGTATGGAGGAGGCAATTTGAAGGGCTTCAAAGGGTGGTATATGAGGGAGGTGATATATGATATATGGTGGAGTTACATAACAAAGGTTTTATATATATAACTGTCAAAGGAGGAGGATATACCATATTGCAGGAAGATGTATGGATGGACAATCCGATGGACAATTTGATATACATATGGATGGAATAATATGATATATGAAGGATGTTGACTAACACAAAGCAAAACTATGGTTTGCAGTGGTTAACAATGGAGCATTATTACATAATGTAAAATAAAGAAAATTCACATAAGCTTCTCTCATGAACAGTCACCCGACAAATGACCCTCCATGCCCTTTAAATAGAGATCATGGACGAATTGAGTCTTAAACCACAGATAAAGTGTCAGTAATACCAAAGAGAGAATGAATCATCAGATCACTTAATGTCTAGAACATATCGTGACCGTCGGATTGTAAGTTACAAAAGTACATAGTAAAGAAACACACTTTACGTAACTCTACACTAGACCAAGTTATACTTAACTATTTCCTATGTGTCAAAATATCCTAACATCCCCCCTTAAGAAAAACTTGGGATAGGATTGAAGGATATAGAAATATGACACAATAGGATAAGGAAGGAGGAATTAGAGCCTATCCCCACTTAGTGATAACTTCCTAAACTCCAATGATAAATCAAATTTTAGTAAACTTCGCCTCTATGAGAGCCTTTGTAAAGATGTCTGCAACTTGATCATCGGTTGAAAAATATTGCACTTCAAAAACATGGTCATGAATGATATTTATGATGAAGTGCATGTGTAGTTCAATGTGTTTGTTACGCTAATGTTGGAATGGATCTTTGCATAGTTGAATGGAACATTAATTATCACACCAAAGTGTAATCGGATGCTGCTGCTGAAAGCCAAACTCTGACAGGATCTGAGGAAGCCACATGGCTTCTTTACTAGATTCTACAATGCCACGATCCTCTACTTCTGCTGAAGAAAGAGAAATGGCACTTTGTTTCTTACAAGCCCATGTAATAGGCCTAGAACAAAGAGTGAACACATAACCTGCAGTAGACTTCCGATCATCAGGGCCACTAGCCCAATTGAAATCAGTGAAACCAACCAATAGAGGAGATGCTTTTGCACTCTAATGAATCCAAAATTGAATTGTAATTTAAACATAACAAAGTATTATTTTATCTACTTTCTAATGAATTTCATGTGGGTTTTTCATAAACCGAGCAATAAGGCCAACAACAAAGGAAAGGTTAGGATGGGTATGGGTCAGATAGAAATGTTTTCCTACAAGTTGATGGTATAAGGTAGCATTAGCTTCAGGGGAAGTACAAGTGACTAAAAGTTTGACTCCATACTAAAAGGGAGAAGGGGTTGGTTTATAGTCTTCCATGTAAAAGTGGCGTAGAAGATGACAAGCATACTTTGACTAGGAAAGGGAAATACCTTCCTTTGATTGCATGACTTGAAGACCAATAAAATAATGCAAGTGTCCTAAGTCTGTCATTTCAAATTGCTTTTTAAGGCTGGACTTCACATGGTTTATAAGGTTGGGATCACTACCAATAAGGATAAGATCATCAACATAAAGAACAAGAATGATAAAAGACTTACCCACTTTCTTGGTGTAGACAGTATTGTTAGAATGACACCTAGAAAAACCATTATCTAAAAGAAAGCTATCCATTTTGGCATACCAAGCCTGAGGAGCTTTTTTGAGACCATAGAGGGATTTCTTAAGCCAACATACAAGGTTGGAGTCAATTTGTATAAAGCCAAGAGGTTGTTCCATATAGATTTTTTCATGCAAGAAGGAAGATTTAACATCCATCGGATGAACTTCCCATTTGAAAGAGGCAACAAGGGAAAGAACAAGGCAGATAGAGTTCATTTTGGCAACAGGGAATAAGGTTTCAGTATAGTCAATGCTTTCAACTTGTGAAAAACCCTTAACAACAAGTTATGTTTATCAACTTTTCCATCTAGTCCAAACTTGGTTCTATAAACTCATTTGCATCTAACAAGTTTTCATCCCTTTGGAAAAGGAACAAGATCCCATGTATCAGGATCATAATTCATTAAAGCTTGAGCCAGTATCATCTAAATTTTTTACCAACATATGCAAAATTCAATGATGTAAATAATTTGAACGCATAGAGAAGCTCCCAGCTCGTGCATACAAATCTCTGCTTCAATGCATTTCTTAACAATCTCCCAAGGCTCTGATAAGCTAATTCAATGCAAGTTCCATAGCTTAAGACCTACACATGGAGATTGTGCACAAACAATTCAACCATTGCTCGAATTCAATTGTCACAAGTTGGCTTCACCAACATACATTCAACATTCATTGCAAATAGAAATGAGCCAATGTGTAGAGAATAGAGAATGACAGGACATAGGTGACAGTTCTGTAGAAACATGCAAAACATAGGTAGGAGGGAGTTACAAGGGCAGGAAAGGAGCCAAAAATAGAGGTTGGGACCTATGCTCTGATACCATGTTAGGAAAAGAGGTAACTCCTCAAAGAAAATTGTGCTTTTTCATTAATAATATACATATTAAATATTATATATATATATATATTATATATTTATATATTATTATATAATACATGGAGGGAGAGACTCATGGTCTTCATCTCTTCATATTCCAATTCTCCTTATTTTCTATTTACACTATTTTACATGGATTTTCCAAATCCCAAAGATTACATGTCAACAACATGTACCTTTCTTCCTCACATTAGTAGTTAATAACTTGCTTCGTCATAACCTTATGCTTGATTTGGGTGCTTTTGCTAATGTGATATATTTAAATGTCACGAATCAATTAGAATTACAAATTACAAGAACTTATAAAATGTGTATACTTTGAATCAAAGTTTATCCACATATATAGTCTCATTAAATATTTGAAAGTTAATTATATTGCTTCTCATGATTATATATGCCAATGGAAGTTTTTATTGATGTTCTTGATTTGTGGAGCACACTCATATGTAGAAAGTGGTTTACCACCTTAGGATGTAATTTGCAAATGGAATTATCCTATGCCACTATCCCCAACCCAAATGGTAAACCATTCACCTTATAAAGAGAAACTATTATAAGGTACCAAGTAAAATACCTCAAGGATACCATAAATCGGATATATAGTTCCAATGAAGAATTATGAGACCATCATTTCTTTCCAAAGTCAATGACACCAATAAAAGATCAATCTCAAGATTTTCCCATTGAGGGAAAGTTCAAAACCATAAACAATTGATGATGCTCTCATATTGAAATTTGGAAACTTGAATAATGCCTTAAACTAATGTGAAATTTGAAAAAAAATATGATATATATTTACATTTAATTATATTAAATATGGTCAACTTATCATGCTTCAATGACTTCAGTGATCATGATAATTAATTTTACTAAACTTTTTGAGCCCATGCTTGATGATGATATGAACACCATCATGGTCCTTCAGAAGATGTTAATAATTCTTCACTGACAACTCTTGGAGATTGATGACACACCCTTTGGAGGGCCTTCCACTACACATTGTACATTGTACATTGAATGAGGAACATTAAATTTTATGATGACTTGGCTTCATTCGAGAGACACTCTTACACCTTTAGCACCTTGAACACTTCCCATTGGAGCTAAGACATTCCCCCTCAAGGGTGATATGGTACCCTTGATGATAACATTGAATTCTATATCACCCTTATGATAACGTGGGATTTAAGTGGTGACACTAGGGCTTCAAAGGGCACATTTTGGATGATTGAAGATGATTTTTGGTTTAAGAAATTCCCATTTAATGGGGAGATGCACCTCTTCATGGTGATACATGAATTTTGAAGTTATTTATCCCTATTTGGTGATGAATTCAGCCTTGGAGACACTTCTACACCATATGCAAATTTATTTGTGTATTTTTTCATGTATATTCTTTGATGAAACTCTATTGGAAGTCCACTTGTTGACTTATCCAACTCATATCATGGATTTTGTATTTTTAGAAGTTTTTAGCTTGATTTGTGTTAAATTCCTCAATTAACCTAATATAAATAAGAGAACAATTATCTCATTCAAACCACAATCACACTTGGCCATTCTCTATGGATCATTAGTTTAATGACAACCCTTGGGAACTCTTACAATGTGGATTGATATATTTTCATGGATGGTTATGGTGAATGATAAATGAGTGTATGGTGAAGCAAGTGAATTTAATTTCTTTATCTTAGTTTTATGTTTTATTGGATATATAATTCATGTATTAATCTAGCTAGGATGATATTTGTTTCATGATTCTTGTTAAACTAATCCTTCATCCAAATAGTAAGGTAAGTAAACTTACTTGTCCTAAATTGTATGGGTATTTTTTCTTCTCCAAAAACAAACCTTGGATTAATTTGTTCTTAAACACCATTAACCCTATATTGAAAAGGCTCCTTTTTTTAAGGGAAAATTAAGGTTCTATTTAAAAAACCCATATACTTACAACATTTAATGACCAAAGTTGTGAGTGACCTAGGGTTGGGAATCCTTTTGAAAAAATTAAATAAATAAAATTTACATTTCACGAACAACTCCCAACTATAAATTAGGGCCTCTCTCTTATGGCAATAATATTTTATCATGAAATTTATTATTACTTTTTTATGATAAATTAAGGTTTTATTATAGAAAATTTGTATATTTACAATATGAATGATCTAGGGTTAAGAATCATTTTGAAAACATAAAATAAGTAAAATTTATGTTTCATCAACTTCCAAATATAAATTATGGCTAACATCTAAGGGTTTAACATAGTTAAGTGCTATTTTAATTAAGGTTCTATTTAAAAAAGAAAAAGCACATATATTTGCAACATTTATTGACCATAGATGTGAATGACCTAGGGTTGGGAATCATTTTAAAAA
This sequence comes from Pinus taeda, assembly GCA_000404065.3. Lineage (NCBI taxonomy): Eukaryota > Viridiplantae > Streptophyta > Pinopsida > Pinales > Pinaceae > Pinus > Pinus taeda. The sequence continues at coordinate 13,095 of APFE030136678.1, forward strand.
AATTAAATAAATAAAATTTACATTTCACGAACAACTCCCAACTAATAAATTAGGGCTCTCTCTTATGGCAATAATATTTTATCATGAAATTTATTATTACTTTTTTATGATAAATTAAGGTTTTATTATAGAAAATTTGTATATTTAACAACATTTATTGAGACCAGAGATATGAATGATCTAGGGTTAGGAATCATTTTTAAAACATAAAATAAGTAAAACGTACATTTCATGAACATCCAAATATAAATTAGGGCTAACATCTAAGGGTTTAACATAGTTAAGTGCTATTATTTTATGAATGATGTAGGGTTAGGAATCATTTTGAAAGCATAAAATATGTAAAATTTACATTTCATTAACTTCCAAATATAAATTAGGGCTAACATCTAAGGGTTTAACATAGTTAAGAGCTATTTTAATTATTGTTAAGTGTTATTATTTTAAGAATGATCTAGGTTTAGGAATCATTTTGAAAGCATAAAATATGTAAAATTTACATTTCATGAACTTCCAAATATAAATTAAGGCTAATATCTAAGCGTTTAACATAGTTGAAGTGTTATTTTAATTATAGTTAAGTGTTATTATTTTTTTATTAGGCTAAGTTCACAACTCATAAACTATTATATTGTTATCATTGTTGTTTTAAATTATTAATTTATCATAATCTTGTATAATTTCTTGTTTGATGTGTTTGGAAAAACTATCTGAGCCTCTATTGGTTCTCTCAAAGCTCTATATTGATCCATGGTAACATTTTGAACCAAATTTGGAATTAGTCCTTTCCTCCCTAAATCCTAATGTCCTATTTTTATACTTGGATGAAAATAATTATAGGACACTTAATGACACTAAGATTAAAATAATTGGGTTATTTTATTCCTAAGATCTACTAAGTAAACCTCTCTTGTGTTGGGTTTTTTAATCACTAAAAAGGGGATTTTTTGTTGAAGTTGCAATACTAACACAACTATTTTTACACTCCATTTAAGCTATCCAATGAGGTTTTGCATTATGTCACTAGATTTGGTTGTAAGAGACCCAATTTCAAAGTTTAATTTGTTTCCTCAAGAAGGCTCTTTATAATTAGTTCAAAAAAATATCATGGACGATTTTGAAGATTCAACTAAATTCCCCAGATTGAGTCACATTTCCACTAGTCAAACTACTATCTTAACTAATTTCAAGATCAATCCCAATTCCTTAATCAACACTACTATGATTTCAAGATTCCATATTCCTCAATAAAACCCCATAGTCATTATTTAAACAATTGCTTCAACCCAATTTCAATTTTTAATCTAATCTCTTAATCAAACCCTATCATAAAAGTTTGAAAGTATTCACATTCATCTAGGTTTAAAGACAAATGAAAGTCTATACTCCAAAGAAGTGGCACTATGAGAAGAATTCACCCAAGGACTTTCCACATGGGATGTGTAATTGTTTATAAGATCAAATTTGCATGCATGACCGTAATTTGATGGGATTAGGGGAAAGTAATGGCCCAAAGCATGAGTTAACATTTTTTTTATAAGCTTGTGACTACGAAGTATTAAGAGATTATAATGGCCCCAAAGCACGACCTAAGAAAACTTTTGAATATTAAGTTTGTGAAGATGAAGGATTAAGAGAGAGTAGCAACCCCAAATATACTTTTAAAAACCAAATATTAGGAAAACCATCCCCACTGAAGTAAGAATTTTATTTTTTTAGTTTGAGATATTTTCATTTAATAGTTAAACTTATTCTATTTCATATGTGCTTTAAAACCAAACATTGAGCACATATTTCCTATAATGATGTGTAAGTAAGAGAAAGTTCTCCTTTTTTATATGAGATTTTTTCATTTGAGTTAACGTTTTTCTATTTTACACCTAAGGTATTTTCGTTTGAAATTTATCCTTTTTTATATGAGATTTTTTCATTTGAAAACTTTTGAATATTAAGTTTGTGACGATGAAGGATTAAGAGAGAGTAAGAGAAATTTCTCCTTTTTTATATGAGTTTTTCATTTGAGTTAATGTTTTTCTATTTTACACCAAAGGTATTTTCATTAGAAATTTCTCCTTTTTTATATGAGATTTTTTCATTTGAGTTAACGTTTTTCTATAGAAGAATTCACACAAGAAGGAATTTCCACATGGGATGTGTAATTGTTTACAATATCAAATTTGCATGCATGACACTAATTTGATGGGATTAGGGGAAAGTAATGGCCCCAAAGCATGAGTTAACATTGTTTTTATAAACCTCTGAAGACGAAGAATTAAGAGATTATAAGGCCCCAAAACACAACTTAAGAAAAACTTTGAATATTTAATTTGTGACAGATGAAGGATAAGAATACAGGCCAAGATTACTTTTAGAAACCAAATATTGGGAAACCTTTCCCTCCCCAATGAAGTACGGAATTATTTTTAATTTGAGACAAATTTTCCCATTTAATAGTAACACTTATTCTCTTTCATAATGTGCTTAAAAACCAAACACAAGCACATAGATATCCTAAAATGATGTGTAAGTAAGAGAAATTTTCTCCTTTTTTATGACCGATTTTTTTCATTTTGATAACAATTTTTTCCTATTTTACAACCCAAGGTATTTCTATTTTTTTTTATTTGAGATTTTCATTTAACAGTTAAACTTATTCTCTTCCATATATGCTTTAAAACCAAACATTGAGCACACATTTCCTAACAATGTTTTATATGAGATTTTTTCATTTGAAAACTTTTGAATATTAAGTTTGTGAAGATGAAGGATTACAAGAGAGTAAGAAATTTCTCCTTTTTTATATGAGATTTTTTCATTTGAGTTAACGTTTTTCTATAGAAGAATTCACCCAAGAAGGAATTTCAACATGGGATGTGTAATTGTTTACAAGATCAAATTTGCATGCATGACCCTAATTTGATGGGATTAGGGGAAAGTAATGGCCCCAAAGCATGAGTTAACATTGTTTTTATAAACCTCTGAAGACGAAGTATTAAGAGATTATAATGGCCCCAAAGCACAACTTAAGAAAACTTTTGAATATTAAGTTTGTGAAGATGAAGGATTACGAGATAGTAACAGCCCAAAGATACTTTTAAAAACCAAATATTAGGAAAACCTTTCACCAATGAAGTAAGAATTTTATTTTTTTCATTTGAGATATTTTCATTTAATAGTTAAACTTATTCCCCTTCATATGTTCTTTAAAACCAAACATTGAGCACATATTTCCTATTGACGTGTAAGTAAGAGGAATTCTCCTTTTTTATATGAGATTTTTTCATTTGAGTTAACGTTTTTCTATTTTACACCCAAGGTATTGTTATTTTTTTTTATTTGAGATATTTTCATTTAACAGTTAAAACTTATTCTCTTTTATATATGCTTTAAAACCAAACAATGAGCACACATTTCCTAACCATGTGTAAGCAAGAGAAATTTTTCTTTTTTATATGAGATCTTTTCATTTGAGTTAATGTTTTTCTAATTTACATCTAAGGTATTTTCATTTGAGAGTTAAAATTTCAACAATTGAAGAAAAAGAAATAGATACAAAGATAATAGAATTTGAAGATGCATTTAAAAATATCATAGTTTTATAGTAACAAATGTATTTCTCTTGCTTCAAATGATCATTTCTTTCATTTTCGTTTTTATTGAAATCTAAGAAAGTCCAAGATAGTGATTATATAATTCCAATGTTAGGTATAAATAGATACAAAGATAATAGAATTTGAAGATCCATCTAGAAATATCATAGTTTTATAGTAACAAATGTATTTCTCCAACTTCAAATTATAATCTCCTTCATTTTCATTCTGATTGAAAGCTTTCTCGAGGGAAGCAAGAAAGTCCAAAATAGTGATTATATAATTCCTTTTTTTGGTGTATTTTCTAACTACTATAATGGTGATTTTGGATGTAAGACTTGTATAATACCCAACACTATAACTACTATTTGATTAATGATTTGTTGGTCAAACAAGTTACGATAGTTTTACTCCTCTTCACTTTCAATTTCACATATTGTTAAGTGAACTAATGCATCTATGTTTGTCAATCTCATTGATTTTTTGTCTCGTGAATATGTCATAAAAAAGTATTTTCCTATATTAAGATTTGTTTTTTAGTTATATTCCTAAATGAAATAAATTATGGTTTTCACAAGATCACATATGGATAAATCATATTAAAAGCCCCTTATTGGTTGACCCCCTTTCAAATTCATCCAAATTAGAATTCAACATCTTATTGCTATTCAAACTCAATAATAGCTCCATGCACCATATTTCTATGTTATAAGCCCAATTTAGGCTTCATCTATTCAATAGTTTACAATTAGGTATTAAAGGAAAATGCAAAGAGAATCACAATACCTTGATTTTGAACCTTTGCAAATGGTGTATCAAAATAAATTCATTGGGTTGTAGGTACTTTTTAAGGATTTCAAATATTACAAATAAAATTAGTTATATAAATAAGAATAATAAAAATAAAATAAAAAGGAAAACAAATTGTATAAAAAATGTGTCCAAAAAATTCAATATAAAAAAACTTTAGTGAATCATATTATAAACAAAATTTTGATAAAATTGAAATTATTTCAATTTCATCAACCTTCTGTAAAAGGAAAAAAAGAAAATGTGATATTCAGGATTTATGGAGATAGATATCATCAAGCTTCCCTAAAGGGAAGAAATATGATATTCAAGATTTATGGAGAAAGTGAGGATAATGAGAAAGAGCATTCATAATCTATATTGTAAATAAAATATTGAGATAATCAAAGTTATTTCAACTTCATAAATCTTTATGAACATAAAAAGTGATATTAAAGATGTGTGTAGAAATAAAAAATAATAGATAAGAATATCTAATTTAGTCTTTTAATTCATAAAACTTTATAAACCTGAAAAGTGATATTAAAAACGTGTATAGAAATAAAAAATAACAAATAAAGATATTTAATTTAGTCTTTCAATAATAATGTTTGAAATAATTAAATAACTTTAACTAAAATAATTGATTACATTAAAAAACAAAATTATTACTCTATACATACAAGTTTTTTAAACTACTCATTTGTAGAACAAAATATATAATTACTTAAATCACAACACTATTATACAAGTTGGTATATACAAAATTAGTTTAAAAAAAAAAAATATATAATTACTTAAATCACAACAATTTAATGCAGTGACTAACAAATCCATTTAATCCTAATTCAAAATTGCATATTTTCAAATTTTATAACCTTTAATTCCCATACCATTGGAATGGGAATGGGTTTGGCATGTCCATTTTCAATACATCCCGCATAATCTAAAAAACATTTTAAACCTATAAAATGTGGTATACCGTGAAGCTTTGCAAACTGGCGTGTATCAAATGTATGTGAAACATTATAAGCCCATCAATAATGTTCATTGGTTTAATGAGAACAGAAACAAGAGAAAAAAAAAAATCACGTTTAACGCTCTAAGCATGTATAATTCAATTTAATAATTAATTAATTAATTAATTACAGATAGATTAAGTTTTACTAAATGTATGTAGTTTTAATGTCGGATAGAAAGTGATTTTGTAATTATAAGGGGATTGTAATAATTTAACTTAATTTTAGATTATCTTATAAGATATTTTTTATTTTTATATTAGCTTTCACTCTCAACCCTTACTCACAGAAAATTGGACATGTAAGCCAATGTGACTAAACCCCATAAGGTAAGCAAATGGGACTAAACCCCATAAGGTTGCATATAGTCCAACATTGCAATATTTAAAAATTAGATATATACAAAATTTTCTAAATAAGTTAATAGTTTAAGTCAGCTTTGGATATCCTTTGAGACATTTTTTATCTCCATATTAGCTCTCACCCTCAACCCTTACTCATAAAAAATGAACCTATAAGTAAATGGGACTAAACCCTACATATGGCAACTAATCTATGACTAATAAATTGAAGGTTAAACTTAAACATATAGAAAACATTCTAAATAAGTTTAATATAGATTTAATATTTGATTGCATAAAAATAGAGTTATCTAAACCATTCTTATACACTTAATAGATACCTATAAACAAATGGGACTAAACCATACGTATGGCAAATTCAAGGTTAAACTTAGACATATAGAAAAATTTATAAATAATTTTAATATAGATTTAATATTTGATTGCATAGAAATTGAGTTATCTAAATCGTTCTTATACACCTTAATAGATAGATGGAAAATGGGACTAAACCCTACATATGGAAACTAATCTACACCTTATAAAGTAAAGGTTAAACTTACACATATATAAAACTTTCTAAAGAAGTTTAATATAGATTTAATATTTGATTACATAGAAATAGATTTATTTAAATCATTCTTATACACCTTAATAGATAGATGGAAAAATTGTAGTAGTCAAATCAAATGGCACCTTAAGTCGATAATGGATTTCCTAGAATAGTGACACCTTAAGTCAATCATGAATTTCCCAGAATATTTGAGATCTGATGAACATGGATGAGATCAAATATTTGACCTTGCCCAATTATGGATTCCCATAATATCATGGATTCCTCGAATATTCTAAGATCTAACGAACATGGATGAGGTCAAATAATTGACCTTGCCTGATCATGGATTCCCAGAATATTTCAAGATCTAACAAACATGGATTCCCGAAATATTATGAGATCTAACAAACATGGATGAGGTCAAATAATTGAGATCTAACAAACATGGATGAGGTCAAATAATTGACCTTGCCCGATCATGGATTCCCAAAATATTTCTAGATCTAACAAACATGGATGAGGTCAAATAATTGACCTTGCCCGATCATGGATTTGGATTCCCAAAGTATTCCGAGATCTATCAAACATGGATGAGGTCAAATAATTGACCTTGCCCGATCATGGATTCCAAAAATATTTCGAAGTCTAACAAACATGGATGAGGTCAAATCACCTATGTTGACCTTCCCTGATCATGGATTCCCACAATATTTCAAGGTCTAACAAACATGGGCGAGGTCAAATCCCCTATGTTGACCTTCCCTGATCATGGATTCCCAAAATATCATGGATTCCCATAATATTCCTAGATCTAACATACATGGATGAGGTCAAATAATTGACCTTACCTAATCATGAATTCCAAAAATATTTCGAGATCTAACAAACATGGATGAGGTCATGGATTCCCAAAATATTATGGGATCTGACAAACATGGATGAGGTCAAATGAGGTCAAATAATTGACCTTGGCCATGTCCATCGCCCATGTCCATCCATTGGATCCACAATTGACTTAATATTGCATGGGCATGGATGAGGTCAAATAATTGATCTTGCCCAATCATGGATTCCTAGAATATCATGAATTTGATCTTGCCCGATCATGGATTCCTAAAATATCATGAATTCCATTCCATATTGATTTGATGGACATGCCAATCATGGATTCCCAAAATAATTCTTTCACATGTCCATCGCCCAAATGAGATCAAATAATTGACCTTGGCCATGTCCATCACCCATGTCCATCCATCAGATCCACAATTGACTTAATATTACATAGACATGGATGAGGTCAAATAATTGATCGGATCCACAATTGACTTAATATTACATAGAAATGGATGAGGTCAAATAATTGATCTTGCCTGATCATGTATTCCTTTCCTAAAATATCATGAACTCGATCATGTATTCCTAGAATATCATGAATTCGATCTTACGAGATCATGGATTCCTAGAATATCATGAATTCCATTCCATATTGATGTGATGGACATGCCGATCATGGATTCGAAAATAATTCTTTCCCATGTCAATCTACTCCCACAATATGAAAATGACCTCACCTATTCCTAGAATATCATGAATTCGATCTTACCAGATCATGGATTCCTAGAATATCATGAATTCCATTCCATATTGATGTGATGGACATGCCGATCATGGATTCCAAAAATAATTCTTTCCCATGTCAGTCTACTCCCACAATATGAAAATGACCTCACCCATGTCCATCGTCTACTCCCAAAATACTTAATATTATATGGACATGGATGAGGTACCTTGCCTGATCATGGATTCCCATAATATTCCAAGATCTAACGAACATGGATGAGGTTAAATAGCTGATCATGGCTTCCCAAAATATTTCGAGATCTAACAAACATGGATGAGGTCAAATTGCCTATGTTGACCTTATTCGATCATGGATTCCCAAAATATTCTGAGATCTGACAAACATGGATGAGGTCAAATCGCCTATGTTGACCTTGTCCAATCATGGATTCCCACATGGATGAGGTCAAATCACCTATGTTGACCTTGTCCCTATGTTGACCTTGTCCGATCAACCGATCATGGCTTCCCAATCGGCTTCCCAAAATATTTCGAGATCTAACAAACATGGATGAGGTCAAATTGCCTATGTTGACCTTGTTCGATCATGAGCTTCCCAAAATATTTCGAGATCTAACAAACATGCCTATGTTGACCTTGTTCGATCATGAGCTTCCCAAAATATTTCGAGATCTAACAAACATGGATGAGGTCAAATTTCCTATGTTGACCATGTTCAATCATGGATTCCCAAAATATTCTGAGATCTAACAAACATGGATGAGGTCAAATCGCCTATGTTGACCTTGTCCAATCATGGATTCCCACATGGATGAGGTCAAATCGCCTATGTTTACCTTGTCTGATCAGCCGACCATGACCTTGTCTGATTAGCCAATCATGGCTTCCCAATTGGCTTCCCAAAATATTTCGAGGTCTAACAAACATGGATGAGGTCAAATTACCTATGTTGACCTTGTTCGATCATGAGCTTCCCAAAATATTTCGAGATCTAACAAACATGGATGAGGTCAAATTGCCTATGTTGACCTTGTTCGATCATGGATTCCCAAAATAACAAACATGGATGAGGTCAAATTGCCTATGTTGACCTTGTTCGATCATGGATTCCCAAAATATTCTGAGATCTGACAAACATGGATGAGGTCAAATCGCCTATGTTGACCTTGTCCGATCATGGATTCCCACATGGATGAGGTCAAATTTCTAATGTTGACCTTGTCCCATCATGGATTCCCACATTTCCCAAAATATTCTGAGATCTGACAAACATGGATGAGGTCAAATCGCCTATGTTGACCTTGTCCGATCATGGATTCCCACATGGATGAGGTCAAATTGCCTATGTTGACCTTGTCCGATCATGGATTCCCACATGGATGAGGTCAAATCGCCTATGTTGACTTTGTCCGATCATGGATTCCTAAAATATCGGACAAAGGTCAAATCACCTATGTTGACCTTGTCCGATCATGAATCCCACATGGATGAGGTCAAATTGCCTATGTTGACCTTGTCCGATCATGGATTCCCACATGGATGAGGTCAAATCGCCTATGTCGACCTTGTCCGATCATGAATCCCAAAATATTCTGAGATATGACGAACATGGATGAGGTCAAATAATTGACTTCATAAGGTACCTTATTAAGTCCGTTGTGGATTCCCAAAATATTCCGAGATCTAGATCTAACAAAAATGCGGATCATGGATTCCTAGAATATCTGACGAAGGTCAAATCACCTATGTTGACCTTGTCCGATCATGAGATTCCCAAAATATTCTGAGATCTAGATCTAACGAAAATGCGGATCATGGATTCCTAAAATATCTGACAAAGGTCAAATCACCTATGTTGACCTTGTCCGATCATGAGACTCCCAAAATATTCTGAGATCTAAATGCAGATCATGGATTCCTAAAATATCTGACGAAGGTCAAATCACCTATGTTGACCTTGTTCGATCATGAATCCCACATGACAAACATGGATGAGGTCATCGGATCCACAACGGACTTAATAAGGTACCTTGGTATACCTTGGTACCTTGCCCGATCATGGATTCCCAAAATATTTCGAGATCTAGATCTAACGAAAATGCGGATCATGGACTCCCAAAATATTTGGAGATCTAACAAACATGGATGAGGTCAAATCACCTATGTTGACCTCGCCCCAAAATATTTAGAGATCTAACAAACATGGATGCGGTTAAATCACCTATGTTGACCTCGCCTATGTTGGACTCCAATATGAAATTGACAAATCACCTATGTTGACCTCGCCCCAAAATATTTGGAGATCTAACAAACATGGATGAGGTCAAATCACCTATGTTGACCTCGCCTATGTTGGACTCCAATATGAAAAATATTTAGAGATCTAACAAACATGGATGTGGTCAAATCACCTATGTTGACCTCGCCTATGTTGGACTCCAATATGAAATTGACAAATCACCTATGTTGACCTCGCCCCAAAATATTTGGAGATCTAGCAAACATGGATGCGGTCAAATCACCTATGTTGACCTCGCCTATGTTGGACTCCAATATGAAATTGACCTAACCTTGTCCATGTCCATTGTCTACTCCCAAAATACTTAATATTACATGGACATGGATGAGTCTACTCCCAAAATACTTAATATTACATGGACATGGATGAGGTATATTCTGATCTAACAAAAATGGACGAGAACATGGATGAGGTCAAATTGGATGAGAACATGGATGAGGTCAAATCCCCAATCATGGATTCCCAAAATATTTGGAGATCTAACAAACATGGATGAGGTCAAATTGCCTATGTTGACCTCACCTATGTATGTTGACATTGTCCAATCATGGATTCCCAAAATATTCTAAGATCTCACAAACATGGATGAGGTCAAATCACCTATGTTGACCTTGCCTATGTTGACCCAAAATTCCCAATGGATACCCAAAGTTCCCAAAATATTTGGAGATCTCACGAACATGGATGAGGTCAAATAATTAACCTTGGTCGTGTGCATGGGATCCACAATTGACTTAATATTGACCCGGCCATGAACATGGATGAGGTACATGGATGAGGTAACATGGATGAGGTCAAATAATTAACCTTGGCAGGTAACATGGATGAGGTACATGGATGAGGTAACATGGATGAGGTCAAATAATTAACCTTGGTCGTGTGCATGGGATCCACAATTGACTTAATATTGACCCGGCCATGAACATGGATGAGGTACATGGATGAGGTAACATGGATGAGGTACATGGATGAGGTAACATGGATGAGGTCAAATAATTAACCTTGGCCATGTGCATGGGATCCACAATTGACTTAATATTGACCCGGCCATGAACATGGATGAGGTAACATGGATGAGGTACATGGATGAGGTAACATGGATGAGGTCAAATAATTAACCTTGGCCATGTGCATGGGATCCACAATTGACTTAATATTGACCCGGCCATGAACATGGATGAGGTAACATGGATGAGGTACATGGATGAGGTAACATGGATGAGGTCAAATAATTAACCTTGGCCATGTGCATGGGATCCACAGTTGTCTTAATATTTAAACATGGATGAGGTCAAATAATTAACCTTGGCCATGTACATGGGATCCACAATTGACTTAATATTGACCTAGTCGTGAACATAGATGAGGTCAAATAATTAACCTTGCCATGTATGGATCCACAATTAACTTAATATTGACCTTGGCCTTGTGCATGGGATCCACAATTGACTTAATATTGACCCGGCCATGAACATGGATGAGGTACATGGATGAGGTCAAATAATTAACCTTGGCCATGTGCATGGGATCCACAATTGACTTAATATTTGAACATGGATGAGGTCAAATAATTAACCTTGGCCATGTACATGGAATCCACAATTGACTTAATATTGACCTAGTCATGAACATAGATGAGGTCAAATAATTAACCTTGCCATGTATGGATCCATAATTAACTTAATATTAACCTCGCCCATATCCATAAATTTCAGGAAAATAAAATTGACCTTGCACACAATATTCCTGGAAATTGACCCAGCCATGTTTTTCATCAAATCAGCAATCCACTTAGGGTAGAGGCAAACAAATTATTTCAATTTATTTTTAACTTTAAAAACAAAATATTTATTATTTTATTGAAAATGGGAAAGAAGTTGATAAATGATTCACACCGACCTAATCACAGGAAATGTGCTGCAGAATACAGCTAACAACTAACTTCTCTAACTTCTGTAGATGGACGAGAAAACTGAAGAAAATCTTGATAAAAGTAAAAAAGAGATATTGAAAAAACCTGATCTGTGCAGCTCGGGTGCCAAGAACCCTAGCACGCTCGTACTTGGTCATGAATTTGCTTGTTTTACGAGGTTTGGCGGAAGCATCTGTAGGATCCTCAAACCCAACAAACCCATCATCTTCGACCACCTCGTCTAGTACAACATTATCATCTTCTTCTCCCGCTTGCTCTTCTTCTACTCCTTCATCCTGCGAGGCCAAAGAAGGAAAACCATTGTATTAACGACCAGAAACTACCATTTCTGCATGTAGTTTAATTTCTGTATGCAGTAATATTTAAACTACCAGCGGTTCCTCGAACTCCTGGTATCTGCAACAAATAAAGGCATCGGCATTATCAATAATGAACAGAATAAGTATCAATAATCAAATTTGCAGACTGGGAGTTAGAGCCTAACGCACCCGTCACCGCCATCGAAGTCGAAGTCGTCTTCGTCTGCCATTGGAGAAAGAAGATGAACGAGATGACCTAATTCTGGGATGGGAAGGCAAATTGGAGTTGGGCTAGAGAACAGATTAAACTGCAGTATGATAGGAAAAGTTTGGGAAGTTAGAACGTTATTATAACTGATTGTCGGTTCGCTCCAAGAACTTCGCCATCTTCTCATTCATTTCTTCTTTCATAGTACCTTTGGTTAATGGATAAAATGGTGGATTGGAAAATACGTTCTATGTTATAGGTTAAGGGTCTAGATGAATGTAAGGTTTAATCTTGACCACAAATTACAATCATGGTTATGAGTCTCAGATTTTATGAGAAAAATGTAATGTGGTTTATCCATGTTTTGTTTTGTAAGGTAAGTAAATGTGGTCAATCTTAGATGGCTAACTGCTAATGATTTTGGAATTTATGTTGAAAATGTTTTTATTTAATGTAAAAAATGTTCTCCATCATAATGTTTTCTATAGAGATGGCATGGAAATCTTTTCGTTAATATTAATGTTAATCTCTTTGATGTGAGATTAAAGGAAAGTGTAAAGGAGATTAAGGTTTTATGGAATGCATTAGAAGCATAATATTTTCAGTGAGGATACACACTTGTGGATATTGTAGATGACACTAATGTGGAAATAATGAAAAAAAGGATTTGAAGCTACATTGGACACCTAAAACCAAGGGTTTTTCTTAGTAGTAAGGTGAAAACAAAATCTATTGAAAATAATTTATCTTTCTTTAGATGCATGCACCCTACATGTGGTGACACATCAATTATCGTCTTTCTAAGACAATGACAAAATCTATATTTTAAGGGAAGAACAACATTTATTACATGGATGTAAGTTCAAGAAGTGGATTTTTTCTCAATTCATTAGGGCACCATTTCTATAGAAGAAGAAGAAAATAAAAGAACTCTTCTTACTATGGAATTTAACATCTTTGATGTATGTCAAAATCCATGGTACCAAACATTTGGCCTACCCATAACCAACCTTTACAATTGTAAGAATAACTTTAAAACAATTGACTTGAAGGAAATGAATCATAATAGAGCAGTGCAAAAATAAAAAATCAATTATTAGTGTACTAATTTCTAGTGTTAGTTTAGTTATTGACCATGTTAGCTCCCAAACTAATATTGAAAGATGTTAAGTCCGAACATACTACCAATTAGGGAAATTGTAGTGCTAGTTAAAATGGCATTCCAATGCCACCAAATAACTTTAGAGATGATTTTTTTCCAACTTAAGGAGTTAATGCCTAGATGGTGTTGTTTAACCTACAAATTAGGGCCAAAGGAAAAAGATAGATCACACAATGTCATGTGACAAAAGGTATTTCAATGAAAAATGATGAACCCATTGTCACATATCCAACCTCCTAAATAACATTAAATGGGTGGGGTATTTTAATTTTTCTTTTAAACACTAATCTAAGGTCACATCTAAGGCCCTTATACTCACCAAGAGTTTTCCAACTATTATACTCTTGCTTAATTCTAATCTCCTAGCTATGGCCCTTTAAATTTCAATAGGGGATTTCTAGTCTTGCCACATCCTCCTTTGTACAAGGCACTACACATTCCAAATGACATGGAATTGTATGGATGACCCTTGGGCCTCACAAATACCAAGGTCTTCTAATATTGTTCAAGGCATTGTATTGCACTGGGGAAGTTTTGCTTCCTTGTGATAGGCTATGCCACCTTTCTTTATCATGTGTCTAGAAGTTCTTAGTTCTTTCCACGAACTGCATGAAAAATATTTCTTGTGATATGTCACATATTCCAAAATTTCCTCATGTCTCATATAATCTCTCTTCCCTTTCTTGTTTCTTCTTCTTCCTTTCCTCGTCATCTTCATTACTTCTTAACCATGATGCACCTTCAAAATTGTTTAGGCCTCCCAATCATCATGCCCAAAATTTTTATGGTCTAATACATCACACCCACAAGGTTTTCCTTTACATGATGTTTTATTCTTCTTCCTTTAACTTCCTTTTCTTCTCCATCACCCTTTCCCTTTTCATTATTTTTTTTCCTTATCACAACTTCAAAGAAGTTCTTACCCAAGATGTATCACATTAGAAGTATTTGTGGCATGTTACAAGACACCCTTAATACTCTTCTCCTTTTTCATATGAGGAATCTCACTCTCTCACACTCATTAGATCACTAAATATTTTCATTCATGTGACATTGCACAATAGATTTTTGTGGTATGATATGTAGTTCTCTTGAAATGATATTTTGAGTGATGCTTATCCCTTCATCTTTGTCCCACCATATAAAATATTAGATAAAGATTGATAATGTGCCATATTGCAAAACAAATTTTTTTGGTGTGATACATCACCCCTTGAGAACTTTCATTCTCTTGTAATATGTTGAACACTTTTTCCTAAACTCTAGGTCTTCCAATATTTCATGACTTTCATAATGTTGCAAGAAGTAAACTGTTGTCTGATATAAGTTATATTGCATGAAAGAAGATTTTCATGTGATATAGTAAATCTTTCCAAGTATTCCTTAGCACCAAATTCCAAAAAATTTATAAATTTTTCTACATTTTTCTAAGGCTTAAGAACTCAAAATTTGTCTAAGTTTAGAAGACTCTATTACTCAAAGGTTCTTAACCACCAAGATTCATAAATTACCCTTGTGAGAAAAATTGTGTACATACATACTATTAAGTGTTTCATATCAAGGTTATGGCTATATTCCCAAGGGATTTAAGCCTAAATTCCTTCATAGATAGTATTAAAGGCCAAGGGCCCCAAGACTTTAGAGATTTTCTTTTCATTTCTTTCTATAAGGTCACCTTAGCTTAAGTTGATCCAAATGTCAAGAGTCTCATAGTAACTAGAGAACTTGCTTTGGTGTCTTATATCACAATGGTTGGTTTAGTTAGTTAAAGATAATTTGTCATTGAAATTCCTATTCCAATTGATCAAGTCTACAATCCACCTAAGTCTTAATTACATAATCAATCCTTCTTAATTCAAGAACTCTATTTAGAATGGTGGATCCTCTCATACTTGTTCTAATGCCTCAATTTTCTAAGTAGTTATTTTAGCATTTGTTATGTAACAATTTTTTTTGATATTCAAACTAAGATGCCCATACCATATCAAAGCCAATAACCTTCTTATAACTCCAAATTTCAGGTTCTAGAATTACTAAGACTGAATTATTATGAATTTTAGAATTTAGAGAAGTGCTTCTTCGATGGGTGCAAAAATGCTCTACTTAAAGGTAAGCCATCCTTTTCTTCTTAATATTAATCCATTCCCTTTGTTACTTAGTGATTTAGTTAAGTATCAATTCTATAATAGGTCCAAACCCTTAATCTCATATGGTTTATTCTACTAGAAAACTACAAGTTTCCTTTCTTAGCTGTAAAAGACAAACTACTTCATCATACTTAATTCATTAATTCATGATGAAAAATATGATATTAAGAAAATACATTTGATGAGATGGCACAATTATTGATTGTAGTGAACCTAACCTTCAATTTACTGTAGGCCTACTATGTATTATTTTTTATTATTACACCATCAAGACAATCATCCATGTTTATTCAACTTACCAAAAAAGAAAACATAACAAAGAGCACAATCTTGACACTTACCTAAAAATGTTGACTATTCCAACCAACTAAACAAGGGTGAGTAACTTTCCACCCAACCATAGGTATATATGTAATTGGTCTTTCTATAGCTGGCCCAGCCCTAGTTAGAGCATGATACCACGAGGGAAAATTTAGCATCACTCAAAAACTAATTGTAAAATGGAAAGTTATTTCATAGGTATATAATGAATATGGAAAATTTTTGGATGCATAACTTATCACATGATTTCCTTACATAAAAAATCCATTTATTCCTTTCTTACAAGCAGTTGTGTATACCATGAAATTCTTGTCTAGGTTTTCAATTTTCAAGATGGTTGCACTAGTGACCTAGTGCTTCAAAGATTGAAAGCTCCCTTCACATTCTTTAGATCATATGAATATCATTCCCTTATTTTGTAATGAGTTTATTTCCTGGCTAATATTTGGATAATTCCTTGATAAATATTTGGTAGGACCTCGCTAATCTCATGAAAAACCTCACATTTATTACATTATTCATAGTGGACCACTCCAAGATAGCGTTTATATTTTCTAGGTCTGCTATAATCACTTTGCAAGTGATAAGAGAACACCCATTACATGATAAATATTTGGTAGGACCCTTATATTACCTTAAACAACCTCACATATATCACATTCTTCATAGTGAACTACTCCATGATAACCTTCATATTTTCTAGGTCTACTACAATCCCTTGCATTGAAATAAAATGATCCAATAGTGCATATGATTCTAATAGAACTTTCATTCACTGAATTTATCACATAATATGTTTTCTCTTAGCACTTGTAACATTATTCTAAGAAGATCGACATGCTCTTCATGCTCCTCCATGGTCTTGAAGTAGGTTAGAATGTTATCAATAAAAACTAAAGCAAAGTTCTCAATATATTTACTAAGGATGTTGATCATAAGACACATGAAGGTGATTAGTGCATTGGTTAGACCAAATGACACTACCATGAATTCATAGTGCTCATAGCTTATCCTAAATGTTGTCTTATGTATTTCTTTGTACTTGGTATTTACTTGATGATAGTTATACCTTGGATCCATATTTGAAAATAGTGTCCCCTCTTAATTGAACAATAAAATTATTAATCTAGGGTAACATATAATTTTTGTCATCATGATATTATTTATAGACATGTAATAAATGCATATTTAAGCATATTATCCTTATTCTTTATGAATAATGTCGGTGTTCCTGAATGAGACACACTTGGTCTAATATGCCCCTTCTCCAACAACTCTTGCAATTTCATCTCCAGTTCAATTAAATAATGAGGAGTCACTCGATAAGAAGTGTTAGATATAGGTTCAAATACAAGTACTTGGTCAATGAGATATCTATGCATGCATTAGGATGTAGTCTTGGCATCTCATCTAGAAATGCATCCTTGAATTAATGGAGTATCATATAGTGTTAAATATTTGGATTCTTGTCCCCTCCCTACTATCTCCAACAAATGGAAACATATATTTGGAATCCCTTCCTAAAATTCTTCTTTATTTGTAAGAATAACACTTATCTTATAGAAATAGGATTTGATATGCCCTTGATTATTCTAAATTCTCCCTTATCAGCTATTTATATAAGAGTTTTTTTATAAAAATCTATTTTTTCCCTACGTGTTACAAGAAATTAATAAATTAAGGCATCATACAACCCTAGTGACGAGGTATTTAGAGTTTCCATCCCTTGTAATCAAACCATTAATTTCTAATGAGCATTCTTCCACTAGCTCACTCACTTTTGTCTTGGTTCCCATAACCAATTGCACTAACAACAATTTATTATGCTTATGCTTATGGAGGCCACAAGAATAAAAAAATTTAGGTGAAATATAGCTAATTTTAGATCCTTGTATAATCAAAATATAAATGGATTACTTAGAAATAATATTCTACCTCCATCAGTAAGGCTTGCTAATTTTCATTTTATTCTTTTGCAATGGTGTGAATTTGAGAAATAGTTCTTGATACATTATTGATGGTCATAGCCTATTTAATGTTGTGAATTATTCTTTTATTCTTGTTTCTATGGGTACAATCTCTAATTATATTGTCCTCTCCAAATCCCTAAAATTTTAGCAACCTTCTCCATTGTTCCCTAATCTTCTCTACATATGCCTCTATGGGTTTGTTTTCACTCTGCATGGGATAATTCTAATGGATTTTCTTTTTGTATTGGATGGTTGGTCTTCGAACACTTTGCCTAATTTTTGTATCACTAAGGATTAAATCCTTTCTTCCCCTAATTAACCTTATATTTTGCATTTTCCTTCTAATATTTGTTGAACTCAAATCTACAATTGGATTATTTGTAGCATTAATTCACCTTTTGGATTATGTCTTCAAGAGTTTTTGTCTCGTCAAATTCAATCCTATTTTGGTAGGACGAAGGAAAGCCATTGAGGAACCATTAATTTTTCACATTATCATCTTTAATGTATAGTATCTCCAAAAATATGTTGACATAGTAATCTATTGTCAACTATCCCAATTTCAACTCATGGAATTCTTTGATTTTACCATCATTATACATTTCCAAGAGGTATTTCTTCTAGAGTAATTTTCAAACTACTTCTAGTTGATTTTCCCCTTACAAATACTTGTCACATTCTTAATGTATTCACCCCAAATAAAATCTTAGCTATTCATGTTAAAAATGGCCACACTTGCCATTGTGTTTCCTGAGTATTCATGCACCTAAGAACATTTATTGAGTTAAATAAGTCATCATTTTTCCTCTTCACTTGTCTTTACCTCACCATCGAAAGAATATGGATTAGAATTTCCTAAATTTTCCTATAAGGTACTTCTAGAATACTTCTACTTCTTATGCTTTTCGAGAATAACCTTTGTGTAATTCCTAGATGTTTCATCAAGAGTAGTTACAGATTTATCAAATGAGTTGGTTAGTGAATTTTTGTTATCTTTTTTTTATTCTAGTACTATGGTGCCTCTTCTTAGAGGAACTTCTTCCTACATTTCTCATGAACGATACCTGATGCAAATATTTATAAATCTTAGATAAACTCTATAATAGAACAATGTTTAACACAATTTTCTTCTCTTGAGCTTGAATGAGTCTTTCATTTTCATCTATGTAGATTTCGAGTCCTTTTAGACTTCTTGTAGTTTTTTTCATATCTATGGGAGTTTTAACATTTATCATGTCATCAAATTCAATTTCATGGATGGAAGTGTGATGAATAGTGTATCAGTATTCTTACGACTAAGTATTCACTTCTTTCTTTTTTTTGGATCAAGCAAATTTACATGTTATCCTTATTTTAATATGACATTTAACTTTATTTTTAAGCCCCTCTTCTATTGAAGAAAGTGTAACTAGGTTCGGTCTTCATAAATGTAATTTTGATATTTGTATTTATAAAAGAAAAGAAATATTATATTTATTATTTATACCAATGAGTTTCTTTCTCATTGAAATAGGTCTAGCACATGTCAAAATGCTATAGGTAAGTCAAAGAGTCAAAATAAATATTGAATAACCTTAAGGGCATGTTACACCTTGTATATATTTGTATAAGAGTAAAAATAATACCTCCAAGAAAAGTCACAAGTCCTCCCAAGCAATGACCTCACCAAAGAAGAAAATAATGTGGAAAAGTCAAGTCGGCATAAAGTCTCATAGTCAGCCTCTATCGGCCTAAAGGAGGGACATACCTCTATATATAGAGGTTGTCCACTCCTCCAACGTCAAGTAATCAATAATTTTGAAATCAAGGAGAAGGAAGCCAAGTAAAAGGGTGAAATAAGTCAAGTAAAAGGAGCCTCTAATGCAGCGAAGGAGGAAATAAAATAGAGTTTTAGAGGGTTGCTCTAAGGGTGAATTATAGTCACACGTGCAAGAAAAGGAGGGTTATTTGTGGTCATTACAACAACACTATCATAGTCACATATATTTCATTATTTGGGCTATAAACTTAGGCCTATAAGGCCTCCCACTAAAGTGAAGAAGAGACTTTCTCAAGCAAAGAAGGAAAGGGTCAAATACATAGGGAAACTCCTCACACGTGTGAAGAAACGAGGGTTGCACTACAGTCATAACAAGTTTGCAACCACACTTCAAGAAGGAGCTTGGTTGGATAAGAAAATGAAGGCATCCTAATAGGTGAAAGTGTTCAATAAGGATCAAATGTAAGTATCTCTTCTAGAGCTATCATAACAAAGACTATCACCAGCTATTCGATGAAGAACAAAGTGCTGGAAGAAGGAGGACGAAGTGCCATGAAACAAAGTACCAAGAGAAGGAAAGACTTGAATTATGCTTGGAGGATATTCTTGTCAAGGGTCTAGGGTTTGGTATTGATCAATAGAAGCTTTAATAAGAGAAATTTACGAAAGGGTTTTCTTCTCTAAGAGATAGAGGTTTTGTCTTGGCAGAGAGCCAATATCTTATGTTCTTGTTTCTTGTGTTTTGGTAGCAGTCTGATGAAAAAAACACACATACACTAATAATAAGAAGAATATCAAACTAACAAGAAGAATTGAAGAAAAAGTGTTTCCCAATTTGTTATCAAGTCTAGAAGAATCATATTATCGCTATTTTCCCTAGATTCTTCAACATGGTATCAGAGTTAAGGTGACACATCAAGGAAAGGGAATCTCAAGAACACTCATAAGGTGACTCATGAAGGAAGGACATATCAAGAACACCTAGAATGTAGAAGCATCAAACCAAGAAGTCTCAAATTCATCAAGAACAAGAAATTTCTATTATCTACTATCCATCAAGGAATACTACCAAGAAAGAAGAGAAGCCTTTCATAAAAAGACATCTACAAGAAGATCCAGTCAAAGAAGGACCTACATAATCTTCAAAGGAAAAGCACTACAAGTCAAGGTTCACTCTCCAAGCAAATCTTATCATCAAGTCAAGTCCATTTGAAGAAAGAAATTTGAAGAGCATCATGATCCAAGAAGGCAAGCCTCAAGTGTTCAAGAATAAAGTAAGACTACTACATCAGAAACTCTATCAAGTAAGTATATATATCCCCTCCTTAACATACATCAATGCATTTTTGTAAGGAAAGTAACAATTTTTTTGGGACCACCAACTTCCTTGCATGGAAGAATGAGATTGATTTACTTCTCAAGGAGAATGAACTTCTAGACCTCATCAAAAGGAATATCACTATCCTTGGTAAGGAAAAAAATCAAGCCTTAGCCAAATACAATAAGGATGAGACAAGATCTCAAAGGATTCTAATAGAACATATCAAGGACTCTCTCATTACTCATGTCTCCAAGTTTGAGGCATCAAAAGAAATCTATGATAAACTAATTTAGCTATTCTCGGTAAGCACAGTTGGAGAAGTGATATCACTATGTAATGATTTGTACAAGATGAAGATATCAAAGGAAGGAATAAATCCATACTTCATGAAGATCTCTGAGATGAGAGATCGACTTCAATAACTAGGAGAAGTCATGTTTGAAAATGAAATGACACTTGTAGTACTCAGTGCTCTACCTAAGGATTGGGGAAACTTCACATCAAGCATATATGC
Source organism: Pinus taeda (assembly GCA_000404065.3). Taxonomy (NCBI): domain Eukaryota; kingdom Viridiplantae; phylum Streptophyta; class Pinopsida; order Pinales; family Pinaceae; genus Pinus; species Pinus taeda. The sequence goes on from APFE030136678.1 coordinate 34,904, forward strand.
TAAGAAGGAAGCTACCCCACTAAGTGAACTGGTATCTATGCAAAATTGAGGAGACTATACTCAAAGCCATGGATGATGTGGAGTCAAAGGAGAAATCATTTGCTACCATGTCAAGGAGAAAAGGAAAATTTGGAAAATTTGGTCCATGAAGAACAAGTAACAGAGATATGTCCAAAGTTCAATGCTTTGGTTGTCAAGAATATGGACACTACAAAAGAAATTTTCCCAAACTTAAGAAGGACAACAACAAAATGAGTAAAAGGGAAGAAGCTCACGTAACTCAAGAAGTGAAAGAAGAAGACAAGAAGTAGAAGAAGGAAGACCCTCTAGATCTCTACTATGACTAAGTCAACCTCTTCACTTAAGTTTTCTTTCAAAGTTTTGAGTAGTATAGGAGCATATAGAAATAGGATAGCATACATGGTTTAAAGACATATTCTAGAATATAGGAGAATTATGTAGATATAGCTCAAGATATTCATGTAGAGAGAATATACATAATAAGGAGCTCATCCAAGATGAAATTAAATTATCATGATTACAAATATTAGAAAACCTCCATCATCAAAAGGAAGAAACATTTGCAGGATGAGGGTCTTCAAGATCCTTTTGACAAAATATTCGAGAGGAATTTCATAAATAAGAGCATATGTCTCAATTAGAGTTCTATTCATGGGATTCAAGAAAGGATGATATGAAGGCAAGAAAAGATGAAGCAAGAAAAGCTACACCAATCAATAAGGACCAAGAAACATGAAGCCGAGATGATCAAAAGAAGAATCAAGATGAGGTATGTATGCATCGAAGTTTAGTCATGCCATCATATGTCTTATTGAATCATGGAATAGTCCTAAGACATGGTCAAGTATAAAAGGATCTCTTTCACCAATGACATGATCGAAAGCATGTACTACAATCCAAATAATGTGAACATGAAGAAGTGATCTCATAAGGAGTATGAGGTGGTTGACTAAAAAATCCAAGAAGAAGAAGATGAATATGGAGATCAAACATGTGAAGAACACCATGGCCACAAAGAATCATTATCTGCTAAGATCCATTAAAGAAATCTCTCAAAAGAAGGCATGACAACTCTGGCAAAGGAAGAAAAAGATCAAAGGATCCTTGACACTTATGAAGGCCTTAGATATATTAGGATAAAGGTAATTGATTCAACTCCACAAAGATGTCATGTTGAAGAGTCATCCAATAAAGCATTATTTTATGTTGAAGTGATATCAGGATAAAGTCATGAAGGGTTACTAGACCAAAGTATGGGAACAAGAAAGTACAACTAAGCATCCATATGATAAATATTACGAAGTATATGAAAAAGGAGTAGCCAGATCATGAAATATACTAACATGTATCAAGAAGGCCACTTTCCATGAAGGAAGAAATGATGTGACAAACTATGAAGAAAAGTGATGGATGGCCAATGCCATACAAAAAGAAGGAGTTCAACAAAACTTCATGAGATCAAAGGAAGAAGGAGATCAATTAGCTGAAGGACCCACAAAGAAGAAGTTGCTAATGCATGGAAAAGTCCCTAGCTAAGAGGGATTTTCTAACAAGTTCCTAATTACAAAGGAGATTGATCAAGTTTGTAGTTAGAGGAAACTTAGGCATATCTTCCCCAGTTAAGAGGAAGTTATAAACACAACATTCTTGTCTTCACTTTGGAAGAAATAATAGAGGATTGGGTAATCATCTAGCATTTTATGCTCTTTGAGGATGTGTATGACATCCAAGATAAGAATAGGCAATAGGATCGATACTATTTTAGGGTTGGGAACCCAATATAAGAATAGTCCTAGAAGGTCATACTTAGTGAACACCCAAGTGGGTATGTACCTTGAGAGATAATGATAAAGGTGTCTATATATCATTGGGCTTGCCAACATTGTGCTCTAATCTTATGATAAATAGAGAGGTTAGTCAAGGCCTTGCTATAAACAATGTTGGTTACTATGATGTTATAACAAATGAATTTTCAATCCAGTTTCTCTTATGTGAATTCTTCAAGATTGAAAAATAGTCAAACACCTTGTAATGATTTATGAATACCTCCATAGTTAAGAGGGAGTTTTGAAGAAAGCATAACTAGGTTCGATCTTCATAAATGTAATTTTATATTTGTATTTATAAAAGAAAATAAATGATGGTATCCTAAATTGCCCTATTTTCTACCCCATTTCCATCAAAATCAACCTCTGTTTTATCTCAATAAAAGACCCTTCCTTCCTACACTAGTACAAGATAGTTACCCATTCTTGCACATGCTCATATTTTATATTAAGGTTTATTTCAACACTTTTTTAATCATTTCTATTTCATATCTCTTGTAACTCATATTAATTTCCTAGAGTAACAATGGAACTCAGTATTAATTATGAATGAGTATGACTAGAGCAGGTAGATTCCTGCACCACCACGAAGACTATTCGAAATTTCCAAGAAGCCAAATCTTCCACGAGGACAGGTCTCGATCCTTGACTCTGAGTTTATTTGTTGATGAACTGAAGTAGGATAACAGGTGGTACGCAATTAGGGAATTTTTTCCAAAGTTAGGTTATGGCCAAGTGAGATTCATGTGTATTATAATCGTTGGCCAATTTTGTAATTTCGGTTTCTAAGTCTGTTCAGCTGAAAGGCATGAACAAGAAATGTTTGTAACTAGTGAAAAAGGTTAGAGCCAAAAGGATATATAAAATATATATAGGTAGGAGGAGGCTAGTAACTAGAGAACCATCAGTTGTAATTTTGTTTATGTAATCCGGTTATCGCCTCAACTCTGGGGCTGGACTGCTCTGTCATGTATATTTGCCGAATCAAGAAATACAAGAGAATTGCCTTTATTTTCATACACAACATCTAGTTTATATTTGATGTATCTTTTGAAGTGCTGAGCTTTCTCGTTCCTTAGAAGGGGAATGAGCTGGTTGGCGAGGGCCTAGCCAACCCAGCTCATTTATCCCTCTCACTTTCATTATTCGAAAAGAAGGTGTGGATATTTTGTTTGCAATTGTGTGATGTTATAGTTTTAATCTTTATCTTTCAAGTTCTGATTTAAAATATGTTTTGTAGCTAACGTGTGAAATGGATCCATGGTTTGAGAGTTAGTCGTGTTTACTTTCTTTATGTGATATCTTTCTTGCATTTCTTTTATTCTCAATCTCTATTTTAACTCTCTTTTTTTCAGATCATGCAGAACACTCTTTCCTACACCAATGCATGTTGTTGCCTGCACTTTCGTTTAATTATTCTTTTGTAGAGAATAGTGAATCACTTCTCTGCATATTATTTCCAGTTATTATGCAAGTGAATGAATCATTAATTTAGTAATTTTCTTCAATATTAAAAGTACATCTTTAAGAGGATCTGGAAGCAGTTGCATAAAATCATCATAAACATATTATACTTGCAAAGAACATAAGCATTCTTTGAATGGATTACTAAAGTTAGATAACACATGCAAAATGCTTAGACTACTGTTTGATTCTTTTGAAGTGTCTTTATTTCATAAATTCTATATCCTTTGCAGGGTTTAATGAATTGAAGCATTTCCTTTTTCACAAATAACTTACTTCAAAAATTCATTTACAGTTGCAATTCTTTCCCAACACATCTTTCAGTCTTTTTGAAATTAATTTGGAAACTATGTGAACGAAGATCTTCTTCGGTGCAAGAACTGGTCTCTTGTCAAGAAACAGAGTGCTCTAAGCCCTTAAGTTTAGACCACCTTCACTAATACATAATTCTTCAATAAGGAAGGTCACATATACGTTTGTACAAAGATACTGTACCTGCACCAGTGCAAGCAGATTGTAATAGTGCAAGGACAGGTTGTTTGTGTGGAAGGAAGACATAATTCTGCAAGGGCCCACTTGTCAGACTGTTAGCCATCCATTTGAAGATAAACATAGCATTTCATTTCAGCATTTAAGATTGTTTCCATTGTGTGGAATTTATTTACTTGATTTACACACAAATTGTCTTTTACATTCCATCACTAGAGTTGCTTTGGTGTTAATTACCTTTCAGATTGTTTTCTGTCTGATTTTGCAAACCATTTTCTTTAAGAATTAGGATTAGAGATAGGAAAAGTTCATACCATTTCTGGCATTGCTTGTGCTTCATCTCTAAGTTTACGAAACCCCCCTTGGTTAAAAATTAAGTGTTGAGGAGTTTGCTCAAGCACAATTCCTGCACCCATCATTTTGGCATCGTTGCTGGGGAGGCGATTTGAACTGGTAAGAATTTTCCATTTTTGTAATAGGAGTAAGTTTGCTATTATTTTTTCTGCAGTGTGCTCCTATTGTTTGAAGGAATTTATAGGTGTCGATCTATTTTTTTGAAACTTGCAGTTTTTACTTGAATTTCGTTTTGTCATTGTTTGAAATGAATTCCTAAAATAGGTAGGGGTCTAAAGCCCACTAGGGGCCAAAGAAACACTAAAAAATCTGAAACCAAAACTCATATTGGGCCTTCTTTTGTAGGCAGAAAGTTCAAACAAACTCAGACTCATCACGTAGGAATAATCAACCTAGGCCCTGGTAGCAGTGGTTTAGGTGTGACACAACCCATAAAGGGGAAGAAGGGGACTGTTGGAATCCATAGTCAGCCTTATCAACCTATTAAGAGTGGTTTGGGTGGAAGAACAATAATGGCAGATATGGAAGACCATGTAGAAGTAAGTGGTGAAAATCAGGTAAATGAGTAACAATCCACTTTCGGATTCCTAATTATGGATCCTAATACACAAGTACAAATGACAAACATTTCACCGTCAGCTCTTCCTCATTTTTATGGTAAGGTACATGAAGACCCAGACTCTTTCTTATTTGAGTTTGATGTTTTGTGTATAAGTTATGATTATTCATCGGATGCCCAGAAGTTAAATTTGTTTCTTGCAACCCTCAAGGACGTAGCACTATGTTGGTTCATGGGACTAGGAGGAAACACTATATCTTCTTGGGAGCAAATGAAGAGAGTGTTCTTGTCAAAATATCAGGAATATTGTAAAACTAGAGATATTCAAGATGAAATCATTACTATTGTGCAACATGATGATGAGACTTTAGACGACTACTTGGAGAGATTCGTGTATATCCTGCAAAGGTTAAAACACAAATTTGATCTAAGTACCAATAGAACCTTGTTCTTACGTGGGCTCACTGATGATGCTAGAAATAATTTAAATCTGTTAGGACAAGGGGATATTGCTCAAAAGACTTTTGATCAGATCTGTGACTTGTGCATGAAATTCTCAAGGAATCAATATAGATTCGGTAAAGGAATTTGGAATAAAAACAAAAAAATTGAATCTACTGATGCTGTGATTATTGGATTTGAAGACAAAATGGACAATATGAAAATTGAAATAATGAATACTATTAGTAAACAAATAGACTTTTTGAAGTTTTAGTAGAAACTTGTAGAAGAACAAGAGATATTGTCTATTTTCTGTCCTAAATGTAGAAGAAAGAATCCTTTAAAAGAATGTCCTCTAGATATTAAAGAAACTAATAAATGTGCGATTTATGTGGATAACCATGCTATAGATAAATGTCCCTCTATACCTGGGTTGAAAGCTTTATTAGAGGGGGGAAAACCTGAAGCGAAGTCATTGCATGCTATGGGAGCAAGAAGGAATTGGCCTCAGGTAAGTTTAGGTATGGTTCCTGAATCTCCACCACATTTTTTTGGTTATAATGCACATTCATATTCCTATCCTAACACTGGTCACCCTCAACATTGGAAGCATGGGAATCAATATCAATATGGACAACCCTCCCAATATTGGCAATAAGGATGGAGAGGACCAAACCATTCACATCATTCACATAATCCCTATCATGCACCTATGTAATCATACCCTCCTACGTATGCACCTTACCCAATGCCTCAACCATCATTAACTCAACTGAGTCAACCTATGCCACCATTACTGTTACCTCCACTGTTTCGACTTTCTAAGCTGCCTGCTCAATCTTTACCCAACCCCAATAATAATGTGGTACAAATGATACATTCTATGACCCCGCTTTCTTCATCCATATTTCAGACTATGCTAGTCGGAGTCAATGATCTCTAATTGAGATCAGGGAAGGTAGTCACCTCAGAGAATCAAAAGCATCCCATGGTGATTATCGATGAGAAGGGAGAGGAGGAAAATCCTGACCATTTTGAAAAAGATGACACCATTCAGCCTATCCCTGTATATTTTGAGCCCTTGTCATCTTCTTCCAACCGACCTCCCTATTCTGAGAGGTTAGTTATGGAGAAGAAAGACCCCATTCCTGAGTCTAGCCTAACTTCTGAGCTTAGGAAACTTTTCATAAGGGTACCTTTGCTCCAAGCTATCAAAGAGATCCCCATTTGTACAAAAATCATTAGGGAACTCTGTCTCAAGAAGCCAGGAAGGAGAAGATTGGAACCCCAAACCATTCAATTTTTTGGTAGAGCAGCAGAGTTAATGATGGGATGTATCCACATGGAAAAATATACCGACCCCAGAAACCTTGCTGTCTTTGTTCAGATAGGCGATGTTCTTGTCTCCAATGTACTTATAGACCTAGGGGAATACATTAATCGTATGACCAATCAAACCATGGATCAACTTGGACTAGTCCATATTCATCCTACTCCCACTGTGCTTGAACTGGCAGATAGATCTAAAATCAAGCCATAAGGAGTATTGGATGATGTGGTTGTTTCCTTAGATTCTTGGGAATATCTTGTAGATTTCATTGTGCTTCAACCAAAGAATCCCGTCAGATGGAATTCCTTGACGTTAGGATGACCATGGCTTGCTAGGGCTGATGCTTATATCAGATGTTGTTCTGGTGATATGTATATTTCCCATGGATATTACAGAAATAAAGTCACCCTATATCCACCTGCTACATCTATTCATGAGTCCCGAGACACTTTATGGTTAAGCTACTGTAGTGATGAAGAGACTCAGCATGTTTCTTTGATACATCAGAATGATGAGTCCTCACAGGAGGGTGAGATTCAAGACTTCCTAAACAATCTAGACACCATGCCTAATTTCAAGTCATTGAGTTAGATTTTTAGTCTAAATTTTCAGGAAGGATATGACTCTCTACCCCCATCATCACTATCTCTAGTGACACCCTTGTGTACTCTTGAGCCTAATACTACTCTTATTGATATTAGTCTAGGTAAATCCTTGTATATTAGTTTGGACTTGGATCCTTCTCAGCGAGAGTAGCTTGTGAATTTGTTGCAAAACCATCTTGATGCCTTTGCATGGGGTTATGAAGATATGAAATACATCCCTCTTGAAACTTGTACACACCATATCTATATTCAAGATAGAGCCCGACGTGTCCGACAACCCCAAAGGCAAATGAACCTAGCTCTAAGAGACATTACAAAAGAAGAATTGCAAAAACTCTTAGATGTCGATTTTATCTATCCCATTTCTGATAATTAGTGGGTCTCTCTATTATTATTAGTCCCGAAGAAAGATGGGAGATGGTGCATTTGTATCGACTATAGAGAATTGAATAAAGCCACTCTCAAAAATTACTTCCCCCTTCCTTTCATTAATCAAGTACTCGATACCCTTGCTGGTAAGAAGTACTTTTCTTTTCTAGATGACTTAAGCAGATATAACCAGATACAAATAACACCCAAGGATCAATACAAAACCACTTTTACATGTCCATGGGGTACATTTGCTTATTGAGTGCTTCCCTTTGGGCTATGTAATTCCCCATCTACCTTTCAAAGGGCAGTCTTAGCTACTTTTGCTGGCCTTGAATGCATAGAAATCTATATGGATGATTTCTTTGTGTTTGGTGATTCATTTTAGGAAGCCCTCTTGAATATAGAAAAGTGCTTCTTTGTTGCCAAGAAGCTCATATCTCCTTGACTGACAAGAAATACAGATTAATGTGCAAGGCGGGAGTGATTCTTGGCCATCTTAATTCCAACAAAGGTATCCAGATTGACCCTGCAAAAATAGAAGTTATTTTGAGTCTTCCTATACCCAAAACTCAAAGGAAGTGAGAGGTTTTCTAGGACATGTAGGCTACTATAGGAGATTTATTGAGAATTTCTCAAGGATATCTACCCCCTTTTTTTTACTTTTGGCTAAAGATAGTGATTTTTCTTGGTCCACAACTTGCCAACAGTTTGTTGAGACATTGAAGGAAAAATTAGTTTAGGTACCTATGTTGAGAGGACCAAACTGGTCCCTGCAATTTCATATTTCCTCTGATGGGTCCGATACTAGTATAGGTGCAGCTTTAGGACAAGAAGAAGACAAACAATCTTATGCTATTTATTTCATTAGTAAAAACTTGTCATCTGTTGAACTCAATTATATGGTTACTGAGAAAGAGATTTTAGCTGTAACTTTTTCCATTAATAAATCCAGACATTATATTATAGGATATGAAGTTTTTGTACATACTAACCATTCCGCTATAAGATATTTGATGAGTAAACCATTAACTAGCGGTAGAGTGACTAGTTGTTGCTATTATTACAGGAATTTAATATTACCATTGTTGATAGACCAGGAAAGTCAAACGTAGTTGCAGATTATCTTTCAAGATTATATAATCCTGGTGAAGCAATTCCTGTTGATGATGATTTTCCTGGCGAGCATTTTTTTGCTGTGTCAAAAAAATCTTCATGGTTTGCTAACATTGCTAACTATTTAGTCACTGAAAAATTACCACCTCACTTATCTGCTCGTGAAAAGCAGAATATCATTAAGAAAAGTGCTACATATTCCTGGATCCAAGGAGACCTCTTTTATACTAGAGCAAATCTTACTATCCATAGATGTGTAAGAGATGAAGAGGTGTTTGATATCTTAAAATATGCCCATTATGAACCTTGTGGAGGTCACTTTGCCGATAAGCGGACTACATACAAAGTATTATGAACTGGCTATTTTTGGCCTTCTTTTTTTCAAGGATGCCAAACAATATGTCAAGCGGTGTGATAGCTGTCAATGAATTGGCTAGCCTAATCAAACCAATGAAATTCCTTTATGTCCTCAGGTTATGATTGAGCCTTTTGAAAAATGGGCCATTGATTTCGTAGGACCAATAAATCTTGCATCATCAAATAAAAAGCATATTTTGGTTTGTACAAATTTTGTTACAAAATGGGTAGAAGCTAAATATGTTTCTTTTGCTACCGAAAGAGTTGTTGTTGATTTTATTTTTACTAAAATTTTTACTAGATTTGGTGTGCCTAGAGAAATTGTTTCTAATAATGGATCATAGTCTATTTCTAATCTGGTACAGGGTGTGATGGAGCAGTACAAAATACAGCATAGGAAATCTATATAGTATCACCCACAAACAAATGGTCAGGTGGAGTCCACGAATAAGTTGATTGAGTCCATCCTCACAAAGACAATAAACATGCACATAAAGGATTGGGCTAACAAATTACCAAAATCATTATGGGCCTATCGAACCACTTGGAGAAATATCACAGGACACACACCATATGAGTTGGTGTATGGGAAACACATCCTTTTGCCGATAGAATTCCAGATCAAGACTTTCAGGACTACAGTCCAATTGGGACTAGACCTCTCTAAAGCACAACAACAACACCTTCTACAATTAAACGATTTAGATGAAATCCAAAGGGATGTTGTTCAGCAAAACATCTTGGTTCAACAATATGTTATATACCTAGGGGGGGTAATATGGGGTACAGAGGGAGGTACCCAAGGTAATAATGTAATAATTGGATGGGCCATAGTAATAAATAAGGTGGTTAACCCATGTCATGTAAGGGGCCCATGGTATTAGTTGATGGTATGAGGAAACCATGGTAATGATGCATGGTATTGTATGTATGAGGCCTATATAGAGGCTAGAGACTCCACATGGAGAGATATGAAGATGAAGAGAAGTAGTCTTGTATGAACAAGCATATGACTTGTGGAGTATTCTCCTTCCTTAAGGAGTGAATGTATGGTGTTGCCCTACCTCAAGGGTTTGATCAATAAAGCATTTCTATCTTATTTCTTGGGTTTATTTGCATTATCTTATCTTTTCATATCAGATCTATAATATTCTTGGGTTTAGATTTACAACAAGTGGTATCAGAGCTACAACATTTATCCTCCCTGACTTCCTCATTTTCAAAATATTTATCTAGTTCGCTTATCTAGTCCAACAGGACATCTGCAGACAGACTGCCATCATAATTAGAAATCTCTGTTTTGGGTTTGCTGCTGGCCAATAAAATTGAATGCATCAGTCTCAATTCTGGAGCTTCTTCATCTGACCCGTCTGTAGCAGTTACCGCTTCCTCCTCACTATCATCTCCAAGTTCCGGGTCTCTTCGCCTACCCGCTTCCACTGCTTCGAAACGAGCTGTACGAACTCTAACCTGCTCTCTCAATCCTTCATCTGCTCCTCGGCATCCACCTCTCCCACGTCCTCTTCGTGGTGCTTGCACCTCTGCCATCTTCCTCTATATATATAAAAAAACTGCTCTGATACCACTTGATGGGGCCAACCCACGTGATCCCAACGCTCCACCTGTTGACGTGTATTACACTGTGGCAAGGGTTATGATGTGTTTATTTATTGTTTAATTATATGGTGCAATCTGCGGAATCGGTACTTTGGATTTGTTTTAATGAGGGGAGGTACTTCCGCCTCGCCTCCGCTTGACAGCTGTGTGTCTCGGGAACTTCACTAGGGTTGAGGGTTTTCTTTTGGTTCTCGACCCTTCACGCTCATTTCACTTTTGTCTATCCCGGTTACTGTATTACTTCTCCGCTCTGCAAATGAGTGACCTCTGTTGTTGTCTGTGGGTTTTCTGGATGGTTCAGTTCACTGGTTCGATACCCTGCTATTATTTCAACAATGCTGTTGGTTTATGTTCAGCCCTTCTTGTTTCAATGGCGTCTTCTCAGTTTGATGGTAAGTTTCGAAATATTTTCATGCAGCTAGGGTATCAGTGGTTGTTCTCGGCTCGTCTTTCGCTGTTTCCTTTGAAACTCTTGTTGGTTCTTGTATCTGAATGATTTTATGGGTGCCTGTGTATGGTTGGGGTTTGTCTTCTTGCTGTCTGCTAATGTATGGGTTTGTCTCCTTGCTGTCTGCTAATGTATTCCGCTTGATATGTTCGTTCTCTTCTGCAATGATTTTCTTGGTGGCTCTGCTCCTGGTGGTCTGGTGACAGCGCTTTCAGTTGACGATTCCGCAAGCCATGCTGGTAAGTTTGTGCTCTATGCCAAAATCATTTATTCGCTTCTCCTTCTGTTATTTATGTCTCGGCTCCTTCGTGGGCAGGTATTCCTTCTGGTTCGATTGGAGGTGTTGGCGCCGTGTACAGGTAAACCCAACTTCGTCTCTGGTTCTGTGTTCTAGTTCTGTTATGATATGTATACGTAAGTATGTATGCCGACCTATCTAACTCTTCTTTTCGTTACCTTGCAGGGAGGATTGTGCACGGTGGCCTTCCTCAAATCCTCGACGGTCTGCAAGTTTCGGGTAGTTCTTTCCCTTGTTGTTTGGTAGTTGCTAGTCCTGGGTTTCTCGGACCCTCGAGGTCAAGCTTGTGTGCAGACTAGGTTGTAGGGTTATGAGTCTGTTTTTCGCTGTCTTCGTTTTATGTTTCGATGCCGAACCTTGGTGTAAAATTGTATTTCGTCCACTGTAGGTTTTCTTTGTTGTGCCTGTAGCTTGAGTCGCTCGGTCGTTTTGGGCAGTAAATGATGGAACTTATACAGGGCTTTTTTTATATGTATAATATACTTTTCTAGCAATGTATCGGAATTATGTGGAATGTTAATTGCATGAATGATAATGACTGTGCATTATATAGCATACCTGAGGTTCGGGCGTGTGTATCGGTTGTGGAATTTCCGCCAGTATATTATCGTTTCCTTTTTCTCAGCGCCTGTAGCGTGCTCTGTTTGACAACCTAGTTTGAAAAATTGTATCTGCACATGCACACACTTTGAACACAGTACCTTTATATTTGAATGCTCAAAATGTCTTAATCCTTTATTCTCCATGCTTCTTGTTTAATCTCACGAAGTCGGAACCCTCTCAATGGGTCATTCCGCTCTTTTTATAGTTCTGTTTACAAAGGTAGTTCTTATTACATAACTGTTGTTGGTTATTCGTTTATACAGTTGGCTGTTAACTGACATATTCGGTTTCTATTTTGTAAGAATAAAACTATTTCCTAATTTGTTATTGTTCCTAATTAAAAGTAAACTATGTCTCTACCCTGTTGACCAGATGCTTCTGCATCACCGAGCCAGAGAATTATTTTAGGTAATGAAAATGTGAATGACGACTATATCACAACATTTAGATTGGCTGAAAATTTGATTATAATTCGATACATTCTGGATTTTCGCAACCCGGACAATGGAGTTGTCCAGTTCTCCACCCAAATTATATGGAATTCCAGGTTCAGTCGACGTCAGATCATGCAACATCTAGAGGAGAATACATGTAATTTCACTTTTGGACATGAATTGATCGGTATTGCCATGATTTATTCCAGAGAGGAGTTTGTTGATATTATCAGTCCTGCAGAAGTCGTGGATAGGTTGCCGGACGTTATAATTGGGCATAACTCAACAGTGCAAAAGGAGATGACCTGACGTGCCCAATTTGTCACGACGATTTTGCAACCGGTGAGAGCGGCAAACAATTGAGATGCAATCATGTTTATCATTCGCATTGCGTTCTCCGGTGGTTTACTCACAAAATTTCCTGTCCCACATGCAGGAGCGAGCCACTTGCTCCACAACCGTGACCATGAAGTGTTTGCTACTTTTATTTCATAATGTCTATATGTTGTAGTGTTTATTTACTTATTTAAATTAAAATTTTAAATAAACATATAATAAAGAGTTAAATGTTCTTGTAATTATAAATATTATTGTTAAAAGGTTTTGGATAGACCTCATTCTGTGCTTTGATGTAAACAAGGTACCTTATTAATGTAAAGTCACTATATATATATATGGAATATTATTATCATTTTTATTATTTATTATAATTATTTATTGTTATAAAATTATTTAAATTCATATTTCCACATTATATATAAGAGGTAAAAAATAAAAAATAGTTTTATTATCGAATGAAATAAAATATATTTGTAAATACATAAATAGTATGTTTTTTAGTAATGACTTAGAGCCTTCATAATAGAGCAAAGAAGAGAAAAAAGTAGCTAGAGAGTAAGCTTAACAACCTTCATAATTGTATAAATATTCCACTTTGTTTTTCTTTTCTTTTTTACAATCTTCCTTACTCTTGAGGCAGTTTTGATAACAACTAATGTTGTATTCACCTAGTTTATAATACCTTGGAACTCATTTTCAAGTTTAGTGCTCTCTGTTTCATTAGATATTTTAGTTCCTGACATTGTTTTGTTCATTGTTTCTCCTACTTCGATGACTGCAAGATTTGGTGTGACTGCTATCTCTATGTTTTGATTGGGATCTATGGTTTGTGGAGGGGAGAGTCAGTTTGATCCTCTACTTCTTCATTATCTGAAAAAGAGGGCTTGTAGGGGTGGGAGATCTATGTTTTAGTTTGTGACCATTTCCTCTTATTTGCTAGTTTTTTGGTTAGAGAATAGTTATCTTATAGATGTCCCGTTGGAGCCTTAGCTTATATTATAATATTTGAGAATCTTATGATATTATAATAGATTCCCTTCTCATATAAGTTTTTTCTCTATTATTGGGAACCCCTCATGTTGTTGAATCCTCGTTTTGAGACTTTCTATTGAGTCCTCTTCCTTAACCTAGATTAACGTGGATCTACTTGATGTGGTTTTTATTAATATCTGTGAGTTCATGTTTTTGTTTGTGTATGCTAGGGATTTGATTGGCTAGGTGCCTCTTCTTGCTAGACTAGATTTATTTTAGTCCAATGGCCATAAGGAGTGTATTGTTGGGGGTGTTATCTTCTTTCCACAACTAGTACTCACATTGGGGGAGTTTTAGTAGGGTGGTAGCCCCCTTACATGGGGTCTGGGGGCACTTGGGGAAGAATTTTTTATGCAGACCCAATAATAGTTGGGTAGAGCCAAAGATGGGGGGTTAGGCAAGGATGGTGGGCAAACCTAACATACCCATGGTTTTGCACATAGTTTTTGTGCATGGTTTTGGGTTGGATGGTGTTTTCCCATTGTATTTTGTATATGTGGTCAAAGAGAACTATAATTATGTTCTAATCCAGGGTTAATGGATTAATGTTTATGAACGACATATTGTAACATTGAAATGAATATAATGAAATATAAATTTGGTTTTAAAATTTTTTGTGTATATTTGTTTTATGTTCTTGCCATTGTATATTTTTTGTTTTAAGAATTTGTTTGCATTTAATTTGGTTAAAACCTACATAAATTGGCTCCTCCAATTTAAAGTCTATTCTAACCTAAAATAAAAGTTAATCTAGTGAAAATAAAATCCTTATATGCATAAAAAGAATGGTTAGAAATCCATCTAGTAAGGCATGCCTCACATGACCCACCAAAGAAAAATCCACACTACAGCCGTATATATGAGCTTTGTACACCCTTATATGCTCTATTCCTTCTCCAAAAGTTCATAAGGATCCCAGCACAAATAATTTAACGAAGTAGGGTAAGCACTTAGCATCGTGAAATGTTTGTTGAAAATAATGAGGATTGGGCTTGTTTGAGCGATAATGAACTAGTATCTCTCTTCGATCATCACTCCGCATGGTGCTTAGGACTTCATCTTCTCTCCATTGCTTGTCATTGCTACATCTTCCCGCTGTGAGAAACTTTGGTGAGAAACCTAACCCAAGACAAGGCTTCCATCTTCTTAAAAATTCCATAATTAAAATTTTTATTTATTCGCCAATAGAATTTCATATAATTATTAAATATTAATTAATAATTTTTAGTTAATTTTTAATTTATTGATAATAAATAACTTTATTTGAAACCTTAATTTATATTTTAAACTTTGAACTTGCATAGGTAATACAATACACCTAATATAGATCCCATTCTTTTGTTATATAAAATTCCCTCCCACGTAATCTGATATGTATTATATGTTAAACTAATTTGATAACTTCATTATTAACTCTATATTCATTTTACATCATTTAATTTGAATTTAAAATCAATTATATATATAAATTGGCCGAGTAAGTTATTTCAAAAAGATACGTGTATATTATAATACATTGTTGACGTATAATATATCTATAATATATATGCAACTCATTATATAAAATATTTAATTAAATTAAATAATTAAAATGATATTTAATTTTAATTTTAGGTAAAATGATATTTTGTTTTAATTTAAAGTTAAAATAATATTTTGTTTTTGGTAATCATAAATATTATGAGAATAATAAGATTATATATATGTGTGGGGTATATAAGTTAAAAATACATATGGTAAAATGGAATGAATTTTCAGAAATCTAAAAAAAGCGAGAGAGATTGTACACACAACACCAACACACTCTAATGTCATGAGTAACATTTATATCCACTCTAAAACATCACAGTTTCTACTCTTTTCTTCACCAAACTTTTGAGATTCCTACTTGATCCATTTAAGATATAACGGCTTCAGACCATCCTTGACGTGATTTGAAAAATTGATGCTTCTCAACCTCCGAGAGCGCAACGAGTTAGTCTAGATACTCAACCATCCTATCGAGCTGCCACCATCTGTGAATCCACAACCCTCCGTAACCTTCATGAATTATCTAGGATAACATTTTGGATACAGAATGTCTTCAGTGGATAATTCTACAACTTAACCTTATAAAATAACATGTATTGACGCTCCTCGATCATGATGGGTCACACCAACTTCACCCTATTAAAAACTTAGTGAGACTAATTCTCTCAGAACATGGTATGTCACATTAATTTGTTGAATAGTTGACATGTTCTTTATAGTTTTTCATCGTTTGATTTTTATAAATAAAATCATAAATATAGCTACAACCCAAAACAACGATTTTTTTTTTATATATTTTATAAATACTATAACTAGTACACCATCTTCAAAGCACATCTTAAAATGGGACTTATCCACAAAAATTGTCCAAAGAATAAAGCTTTCAGTTTAGAAATAATCGCTCCACCACACAACGAAGAATTTAGTCCACATTCCATTCTAACCATACAAGAGTTGCGAAGACGTGGATCCAAATCTTCTTATCACCGGTCTAATTCTTGTGCACTTTAAAACTCACTACAAACTCAAACGAGATAGATTGTAGCTATAACTGCCCTCGATAAAGTCCATTGAACCTCCCTTGCATCATCAATTAAGTGCAACAACTCCCACCATTTGGAAAACAAGCTGATGAATTTGTTGAGCAAATGTATAACGGTCTTGAATATCGTGAGTGAGTTTTCATAGGTACATATGACAATCTTGTTGGAAAAACATTAATTCCAACGACTATCCACATTAACTGTGTTAGGTGTCAATTCTTCTCGAGAGTTCAAGAGGTTGTTTCTTCTCGAGTGTTCAGGAGGTTGTCTCAAGCCATCTCGAGACTTCAGGTAGCGTCTTGAAGAAGCCACGTACAACTAGAATCTAGATACTTCTCAGCTATGTATAAAAATAATTGTTTGGTAATGGAATGAACAAGCTATTTTTTGTTAAGTTCTAGGATTTCTGATATGCTATTAGAGCAGAAGGTTTTGGCTTAGTTTCATAGCTCAAGGTTGGTCTGCACTTGGAGGAGAAGATTGATTGTATGTTGTGAAGACTCATGTGTAGGCTTGTAGAGCTTGAAGTTGTTTGTTGCCCACATATGTTTTTGTGGTTAATGGTCTATTTTTGTGATGAGAAGTAGTGGCGCTTGATATGTGTGCTTGTAAGGAGAAGACCTAGTGAAATTTGCTTGTTCCAATGGAGGCGTTCAAGCCATTGTGAGAAAGACTATGTTGTATGGTTGAGACGTCCATGTA
>APFE030136679.1:0-11113 GCA_000404065.3 Pinus taeda
GAGGAGCAGAGTCTGGAACAGCTGAAGCTGAACTGTCATGAGGAGCAGGTGAACTGTCATTAATGAAACCAGCACTCCGAAACTGAATGGGCTTTGAGTAGTCTGGAATATGAAAGGACAAGTCCTTGTCATATCCAAGACCAGTTTTGTGCTGCTTGTGGACAAGCTGTTCCCAAGGTCTGATGATGGGCTTGGGAAGTGCAGATTGAGTTTCTGCATCTGCATGTAAAACTACTGCTTTATTTGAATGAACAGGAACATTATTGACTTGTTGTTTATGGGAGTCTGTTTCAATTTTCTGAACAGAAACAGGTTCATAATGATGACTCCATTGCTGTAGTTCTTCTTGCTGTAGTTGTGATTCAAGCTGCAAAAAATCAATCTTTTCTCGTGCATTTTGCAAACAGGTTTGAATATTAGAAAGAGAGTCATTGCTAACTTTTACCATCCCATCAATACTGGAATGTATTAGGGTATTCAGTAATTCTAATACATTATCCATTCGATCCATTTCAAAACAATGCTTTAATGAACTTGTGGTAACTTAGAAGAAGAGCATCAATATTATACTACTCAGAGAAGCCTTTTCAAAATATCAAATTTGAAAGTTTGTCCGCTGGAAATTTGAAGATTACTAAATATTATAGTTCCTCTGCTACTGTCAATTTGTCAATTTGTTCTGGTAAATAGAATCTGATTGGAGAGAATACTAGACCCTTGAAATGCAACAGAGTCTGCCTCCTTGACAATGAAGTCACACCTTTGAAATTTGAGGCAGTCTCGACCCTTCTGAAAAAATTATTATAGCTTGCCTGTAGCAATTTAATGATCTAGAAAAATGACTGATTTGGCACTAGGAACTTGTCTTCTTCAAGCCGGAATCGGGCTTATGAATTCAACCCAATAAATCTCAGTCTACCAATGAAGAAACTCAGTCTCAAAAATTGACTGAACTCGCCCTCTAGAAAGGTTGTAATTGCTTCATTGATTTTGGCTTATAAGAAACTCAACCCTCCAATAAGATTTAACTTACCAATGATAGACCTGGCCTCTAAGGTCAATTCGGCTTCAACAGATAACAATTGGCCTCCTGTAGTATTTGAGCAGTTAAATATTTGGCCTCCTAAGGTGATCAATGATTCGGCCCCTTCACAAATGCTATTCTCAGCCACACAAGAGAATTCAACTCTCTGGAAAATTTCAGCAACTTCAATAGATGCTTCAGCAACTTCTTGATACGATAAAATAATGTAGAGAATGGAAATGTCAGGCCGACAGTCCTTCGAACTTGAGCAAAATTATTTCTCTCTGCTCTGCCTTTATTTCGTGTGGTTTGATTGTAGAATTTTCCTTACACCCGTAAGGAGATAAAACTATAAAAAAGAGAAAATTACCAGAATAATAGGAGAAAGGCATGTGGAAAATAGAAATGTCTGGCAATGATAAAAGGCCGAAAGTCCTTCGAACTTGAGCAAAATTATTTCTGTCTCTGCTCCTCAATTTCCAGCCAATGACATATCTTCTAGCTGATTCTGACAATCTTATTGAATGATCTCTTCATATAACAAATCGCAACGAGAGTACAAAAGGACATGCATACTTGCCTGATTCCGGAGAACAATCGTGTCCGCAAGATTCGACCACTGGCGTCTTCTGCAACGAATTCGGTTTATTGAAGGAATCATTCATCGACTGGGCGAGGATGAAATGAATGAATATTCTATTTCGGCAGGACCCCACGGAGATGGCATTTACAGTAGACCTTCGCTGAAGATAGTTGTCGGCTCCAAATTTGTCATGAAAAAAGAACTGCTAAGGATGCAGAGGTACAGGGGGCAACAATACAGTCATCTCTACTATTTCCGTCTTCACAAGTTCCGAGAGATTCTAAACCCTCTTATTAAAAAACAGTGGCCAAACTTGCCATTGTGTACTATTTTAGGACTTGAAGATGGTAAAGAATGTATTATAGTCGGAACTGTGTACAAACAAATGCAACTCAGGCCTTCAATTCTGGATAAATACTCAAAGGAGAGAACTGTTACCCTTTCTTTTCGCTGTCCGAATGAATGATCGAAAACCGCTGAATTTAATACCCATCGACGCGATGCCGGATGGCATCTGGAGGCTTCAGCGCGATGAAGGCACGAAACCAATATCAGTACCGTCACAGATCAGTACTGACGCACCGGTAGTATATACGAAAACTGTCACTGCGATGTGGAATGTATGAAACTGTAAAAGCGCTGTTTCTCCGTGGAATCTTGGTTAAAGACAACAAATATTGCAAAAGCGATAACGTAATTGCATCAGTAAGATATCCGGAAGTGATACTCAGAAACAAAATCATTTCAATAATTTCGAACGACTGGTACTGAGTTTCAAAACAGCCTTCCACCCATATCCGAAACCTTCATCGCCTAACTTCTCAACAAGAAGCGACAAAGAAGATAGGAGAAAATCTTTACCGTCATACTACAACGTCTCAGAATGGGTTTGAAATAGGCATTGCATAATTCGTCTAGACCCTTGAATTCTTGAATGTATAAAATGATTTCTTGGAGAAAAAGTGAGACTATAAAAGAAAAGTGTTATCCTGAAAGATTGATTCACTAATTATTCACAGATCGACGGCATAGTGAAAGTTTCTAACTTTACTTTATCGACATCTCTAATGTCCATTCAAGTTTCAAAAAACAGCGCAAAGGCGCACAAACAATTCCCGCTCAGTCACGTCCTAGGATTTCCTGAGAAAAATATTTCTGTGTATTGAAATTTGACTCTCAAGAGATGATATTACAGTTCTACCGCTTGTGATTCAGCGCTGAATATTTCTTCTGTATGCTGGAGCTGATATTTCTTCTGTATGCCGTGAAGCAGCTATGGCGGCTCTGAATGTGTCTGAGAGTAACGTGCTACAAATCGATTCAACGCTCAGGTGCATTCAAGATCAGAAACGCATCAAAGCTTATGCCATTCATTATCAATGACTCATGAGGGCGCAGTCTCTGGCAGTCAGTCTCTGGCAGTCAGAGAGCAATGAAAGAACGCTTATAATGCAGTCAGTCCAGGCAGAGTCAGAGCCAGGGAATCATTGTTCTGGGACCTGTGCGTTTCCTTCAGAAATTAGGTATGCAGCTTCAGCCAGGCAGGCCTGCAGCTTCAGGTAGGTAGGCAGGTAGGGGTTCTTCAGGTGATGAAGACTGGGTCAGCACTATTCAAGGCAACTCAGATCAGTTGCTCAGGAAAAACAGGCCACTCATCATGGCTCTGATACCATGTTAAACAGACATGGCGAGGGATAACAAATAGGAAAACAATAGGAAAGATAAATCATTCAGTACCATTTTTATTCACAAAAGATGTACATTTATAGTACAATATGGTGACCGTTGGGATTCACATCCCAAGGTCCCTTGGACTGCTTGTCCATTCGGCTTCCACGCTAACCCTTTAGGATTAGGTGTCCAACAGAGAGAGAGAGAGATATTAAAAAATACTGAAATATAGTGCTTGATTCATATAGATATGAATCATGATGATATCTATTTAGTACTTAGTATACACTATTTAGTATTTCGTATTTAGTAATTTACTAGTTAGTTTATTAATTTACTACATCAATGATGTTCATGGTTCAATGTTCATTGTTCATGTTATAGTTTTTGTTATTAACTTCAAACAAGTTTGATCATGTTCAAACTTCACATAAGGTAATTTATGAACTATAAATTTATGTGTTCAAACTTCATTGTTGACCAGAGCGTTAATCGAGCTTTCCCTCCCTTTAGACCTCGAAGGTGTAGTGAGCAATGAGCACATGACGGGGAGCTGGGATTTTTATTTCAACACACGATCTATACGTGATCACTCGCGAATAATTAAGTTATGTTTCTTAGGGTATAACACAACTTACAAGAAATTTAAGTGCTCCAAACTCTCAGCAAAGCATGCGAACGCTCGTCTCCTACATCTCCAAGTCCAAGTCGATGTGAAGTTGTGAGCATTGCGCTCTAATCTGATGGAATTCCTCACATTGCACAACAAATTGGATTCCAACGATGAGAAAACTCAATTTCGATGGCGAACAATGACAAAAAAACCCAAAAATAAATCATGTTGCAGGTTTTAAATGTCACTTTTCATGGGACACATGTCTTAAGAACCAAAAACATTAGGGCAAGTTTTCGAAACGTCCAAAACACGTGTCTCGATTTAAGGACATGAAGAAAAACGTTTTCGACATGTTTTAGGGCGGTTTTCATGTCCGACACGTGAAATACGGGACACAAGACCCTGAGGGACATGTCCTGTGACTTAGTTGGGGAGCTTTCTGCATCATTTGGGCAGTTGATATTCATCCACCTGGGGCTTGTAGCTTGCTCTAAACAAGCCCAGGTGCACTCACTCCAATCTATTTTGTACTCCTTCAGCTATATAATAAAATTGGCCCATTTTGGCATGTTTCCGGCTCATTTCTGGTTCCCTGATCTGTGTACATTTCTATTGTGTTGAATTTGTTGCATTTGCTTTGTTTATCATTGTAAATTTCTAGTAGGAATATTACAATCACTCACCCTTGTTCTTTTCTAAAGGGTGCAATACCATGGGTTATCAGAATACCATGGATCATCAAAATGCCATGGGTCTATACCATGGATCATTAGAAATTAGAATACCATGGGTCATCAGAATACCATGGGTCTATGGGTGCAAAGGCCCATCAGTTAGCCCACTTGCCCCACATGTGAGAATACAGCTGTTGCTAGCCAAAACATCAAGAATTGGTTTTAGAAAGAAAGCTTGTTTGAGTGATGGATGACAAATCCTTGATGATCCATTAGATGGGAGTAGAGCAACATGGTTAAACTTCACTGAATTGATATTAAAAAGGTTTAAAATCAATTGCTTGTTTAAAGATGTTAAGGACATGCTTTGTTAGAAAGAAGGGTAGGTCATACCTTATCGAATTGGCCTTGTTTCCAGTGGTTCAAATGAATTGGTTTTGTTCTCTTTTGTGAATGTATTGAGTCTCACATTTTATCAATGTACAGTGTTGGAGCTTGGTTATATGGTCATGTTTAATATTTAATATTTACTTGCTTTCATAAACATTTAGGAATCTGGATTACAAGGATTACAGATTGTGAGGGTTTTGGTATGCATGGTTATATTTTTATTTGATTATATAAAATCATAATCACCAAACTAAGCAAACTTGACTCAGAGGCAGACTTGCCATGGAAAAGAGTCGAGAGTTTGACAAGACTCGAGAAAAACTTCGCAAAATATCAATAAGAATACAATATTATAATGTAAAAGTTCATTCCATTTCTTGGCATTTATAGAAGCCCTGGTCAGCTAAACTCATGCTATGAGTAGAACTCATTAACTTGGTCAACAGACTCAAGTCAAGGGTTTGATTTCTGAGGACTCACCATTTGTTGATCAAATCAACATGTTTGATTCACTGAGCCCGAGTTTGACTTGTTGGCTAATTGGAAAATCTCATTTGGCTGGTAAGTCTAGTTATGCTCACAAGTTTCTAGGATTGCGCCTTCCTGTTATGGTATATAAAATGCAATTCACTATTGTTTGGCCTAAAAGATAAAGCATGTAATATGTATGCACGCATATCCTTTCTATGCATCCCATCAGAAACGGGGTTTTTGAAATGCTTAAGCTTTGATTTTCCTATTGTTTGTCGTAGTCAAAACTAGAATCACTAAATTACCATTCCCACTTATTTTCTTCCTTTTGCATAGTGATCCTTTCATGGATCTTATTCGATAGGATATTTGAGTACTAAGTTCTTGAAGGAATTATTTTTTGATGTGAAGGGTCTGCTAATTATTGAAGCTTCAAATTCTGCAACTTGTTTTTGTGCAAGCAAACAAGTGTTCATTGCTAAAACCACTGTAGGGTATACTCATGAGTTTAGAGTCTTATGTGCACTGTGATGTGCTATTGCGCTGCCCTAAAAGATAAATTATGTAATATATATGCATGTGCATCCTCTCGATGCATCCAGTCCCTAGCTGTGGGGAAGCTTTGCCCCACCCCATCCTGTTATGCTCCCACTCCCGAAGCTTGTTTCAGAGGGTAGCATGCTCCCAGAATGATTCTTTTTGCTACTTTACCCCGGGAGAAGAAATTAGAAAATGATCATGGAAAGCGGCTTAAGAAAGCTTATTATGGTGTATTTTGCAAACATTATATGACAGTGAAAGCTTGAACTTTTGATTGCATTCACAACACTTTCGTCACAATCACCTGTTTCATTTCATGTTTGGTGTTATCTCTTACAGTTGATGACAAATGTTGGCTGTTGAAACTTGAAACATGAATGTTGATGTTATGGTTGATCATTTTATTGTTTATGACAATGCTATAACTGCTAGATATTTGATGTAGTTTTGTACTAAATGGTTGATGCTTTAATGACTATTATTCATTTAATTTAAAGATCTATGCTTTCATATTTTTTCTACTGATTTACCATTTTGCATTTTTTTTTTGTATATATGTTTAAATTATATAAAAATGTATTTTCTATGAAAATTGCCCCTGGAATGCTTCTCTCTTGGAGTCGTTTGTAAATTACCACTCCCCTTTCCCGGTTTCGGCTGTCACTTCCTGCTTTGCACTCCCAAGCATTTTACATAATGCACATTATGCTGCACTTCTATGTTTTGAATTGGATCTTTTCCTGGTGACCTTCAATGCTTATTGCAACTTTCATGACACCTAATATGCTGTTTATTTTCTGCTAGCTTCCCTCAAGTTATGGTATTGTTTGGTTTGAATTTTGAACCAAATTTGCCCTTTGTCAATATACAGCTTTTATTCTAATTCATTATGGCTTTGCAGGAGGAACCCAATCCGACATTGATGATGGAAAGGAAATTCGAATTGAAGTTGGGGCAGATACAGATGAGGATGATGATGTCTTCTTTGACACAACAGAGTTCCTTGTTGCAGATTCATTAGCTGGACAATCGCCACTTAGGTTATTAAGGGAATCTTCAGCTACTGAATTGCCTCTGTCTGGGTCTGGAAGACATGTGGATGGGGCTAACACATGCACAGACCTAGTTGAATCTGGTTATATTCATGTTGAGAGGCGCAAAAGGTTACCAGAACCTAAAGAAATAGAAAAAAATGTAAGCTTGTGGTCACTGATCAAGGATAACATAGGAAAAGACTTGACCAAAGTTTGCCTTCCAGTTTATTTTAATGAGCCTATTTCATCTTTACAAAAATGCTTTGAGGACATGGAGTATTCTCACCTTCTTGATCGAGCATATGAATATGGGAAACAAGTGAGTCCTAAAGTTTCCTCTTTTGGTCTTTCGTTATGCTTGAATTATGGAAGTATTGCATTGGTGTTGGATCCTTGGACCTTCTGCAGGTGTGTTGGCAATAAAGCTTCCCACCTATCTTGATTCTTCACTGGTTTCTACTAGTCTAGAAGGGATCTATTGGGCTTTGTCCTTGTTCCAGTTGATGGCTTTTTTTGATTTCTGGTTTAAATATCTAATATGTTTAAATTTGGGCTTAGAAATCTCAATGGTAAGCTAGAATTCGGTGCAGTGACAAAATGTTTTTCTGCATAAGTATTGTCTCGGTCCCCTGAATTCACAAAACCTAGCCAAAACACTTATTTTCTTTCTATTCACTTTATTGTTACCTTAAGAGTTGGCAGGTTGGTCAAAGTGGTCTTGCAAATTTGTTGTCTGCAAAATCTTTTAAACTTAAAGAGCAAAACTTGCCGTCTAGCCTTCCAGTGAGTTGTTCAGAACAATATATATAACCTGTCGCTGCTGCTTCATGTCTTCACTATAAATTGTTTGTCAATCTGTTGTCCACTGCAGCAATATTATGGATTACATTTTTTGTTTTTATGCTCGCTTTGATTAACTGATGATGTATACTTTTCTCATAATTGCTTGTTTTTGAAAGTACGAGCCTAACTTATACAGTTCATGTGAACCTTTTGAATACCATGAGGATGTTGAAATGTGAGTTTCCCTTTTTAAAATATAGTTTTGTCTATGGAATCTATATTTGTATTGATTCCTGTGTAATTGGATCATTATAGGGTAACCATTTGATGAGGATATTGCATGTTGCTGCATTTGCTGTATCTGGATATGCTTCCACAGCGGGCCGGACATGTAAACCTTTTAATCCCTTATTAGGAGAGACATATGAAGCTGACTATCCTGATAAGGGCCTTCGATTCTTTTCTGAAAAGGTTAGTTTTTGGACTGTGCAGATTGTATCTTCCATTTTCCATCATTTCACTTTCCAAATAAATGTCTGTCATGAAAAAGTTGTATTTGTTGACATTTTATGAGAATGATAGTGTTATGCTGAAAATTTGATGAGCCCCTGATTTAGTGTTCAAAGATCTTAATCGATGGGAAGGAAAGAAAATCTGAGTAGATTTAGAATGCATAAGATGATCTGTAGTATCATCAATGATGCATACTAGTCAAAGTATTAAACTATGGTCTTGTTACCTTTCAAACCTGCACTCAAGGCGGTAAAGTTCTAAAACACAAGGTGCATCCCAGGGGAACTCAGGAAGGCTGCCCACTGTCACCACATCAGCTTGTCCCATTGTTACGCCTCATGTTCCATGAGGTTTGGATTTATGATTTTCATCACAACATTTGTGATTTGTTGTCACATGGATTGAGCTTGCAGGATCACACTTTTAGATGTTTTGATTGACAAGGGGTGCATTTGTGTTTTGGCTTAGCAATGATGCTGTCTTGGGTTTGATTTGGTGCTATGCTGGTTGCTAGTAAGTGTGGGATGAGAACTTCTAGTGTGCTAGTAGCCTAGTGGTGGTCGAGTTAATGAGTTAGCACGTGTCTAATGATTAAAACGTTGTGTGCTCTCATTCAGCCTAGTGGTGGTCGAGTTAATGAGTTAGCATGTGTCTAATGATTAAAATGTGGTGTGCTCTCATTTAGCCTAGTGGTGGTCGAGTTAATGAGTTAGCATGTGTCTAATGATTAAAACGTGGTGTGCTCTCATTCTTTGGTAGTGTTGGCATGTTTGGGTGTTTTGGAATAGCAATTATTTAACGCTTTGTGCTTAACCCCCTTGAATGGATGTTAATTTTCTAACCCCAGTAAATAACAAATTGTTCCTTAGCAATTTTCCTTTTTGTTCTAATTTAATTTTTCAGCTTGCTGAACAAAAATGTACTACTTGGATTTTAATTTGTAAATAAAAATTTAATTTTCAGTCGAAGCAAAACTTCAATCAGCCAATTTCATTAGCTGACACACATAAAAATTTGCCTTTCATATCTTCTGTTTCATTTATAAAAATCTTCAGCATACAAAGGCCTTTCCAACACAGAAAATAAATGGCAACTGAGGAAAAATCAACAGCAAAACCTGGAAACTTCCACCTGAGAACCTTGTCTTCAGCCCTCAATATTACAGCCACACAATTCACTGCTTGAGCCTGTTTTCCACCTGCCGATGTGCCTACCTGAGCTGATTTCTGCTCCTGCCTGCACTGTACCACACCCTGGAATCGATCTACAGCTCACACATGTGCATTCTCTGCTGCAAAATCACCTACTGAATATTTTTGTTTTTCTGCTCTTTCTTTTATCCATCTAGATGCTACACACTTGAATGAATGTCCTTCTCCACTCAATCAATGGGATCATCACTTGTCTCACTATGTTTTGTGCTAAATAGTATGTTATAAGCTTTAGTTATTGAGTAAACCAGCAACCCTAATCAGCAAAGTGATTGACAGTTGAGGTTAAATCTCAATTTGAATTTAGATCAACGGTTGTGATTTATCTAATTCACTAATGGAAATCACCTTTGCATTTCATTAGATTAAACTCACTTTCTTATAAAATAAATTACTTTAGTAAACAAAGTAATAACTAAGGTGAAGAGGTAATTAAGCGACTTCCACATGCCTTGACACTTAGGCATGTGTAGAAGTACTTGTTACCCACCACCTGTGGGTAGTGTATATGGGAGAATTTTTTTTTCTCCTAGATGGTCCTCAAACGACAACCAGCAGCCCCTTGTAGCCCACTGATAGTTTGATGTGCCATTTTCTTTGCCACCTGAGCTAGCCATGTGGTTCCTCGACCATCTGTTATGAATGTAAGTTTGAAGGTGGGCCTTGCAACCATGGCTTTAAATTGGTATAGTTGAGTAGTTTTCCTTACTTGTTATGAGCACTTTTGGGCATGAATTGGTGGGGGATTTGACAGAAAGAGTGGGTTAGGTTTGTATTCTTGTCTCCATCGCCCGATTTTGTAGTTACCTTTGTATCCTAGTCCCATGGGATCTCCTTTATTGGCCATTAGCTTTAGGGTTGGCACAACATGGGAAACCCCAATTTTGATTGTATGGTCTCTGTTACCACCACCTGTGGGTAGTGTCTATAGGAAAAACTTTTTTTCCTAGAATCTGAATTTTTTGAAGTAGTATTGTTGATATAAACCGTCATAAATTTGTGATCAACATCTTGTTAGACTATCGTTAGCATTTGGCATCTTGGGTTACTTGGTATCTTGTGAAATATTGTTGAAATTTGCACTTGTATCTGTAAGCAATTTATTTTGTTTAAGATTGCATTTCACTACTGATAAGTACTCTTAAAAGGTTTCTAATCAAAGTACTTAAACAACTTAAGAAAATATTAACTCAAGATAAATCTCACTCATAATTTCTTGCATAAGCATCTTGGATCTAGATTTGCATTAATAATTTACTTCCTAGCATAAGCTTGTGAAAATTCTGTAATGGCCTATCTATAATATAGATAACACAAGAATAATAGCAGGCATACGATGCATGCATATGATAGCTACATATGCATGTGTCACATGCACCGCACTAGTATTTATATACTAAATTAACTATAAGTATTAAATATCATAACACTTCTTCAAATAGAAGTTATATTCACCCATCAACACCCATATTGCTTAATGCATCATGATTAATGGTTAAATACTAAATTTAAAATGTATAACGTAAAAATAATTATAAAAGATGGATGTTAAAAATTAAGCTAAACCCTAAAAGATGGTTATATAAATATATATTTTAGATTA
>APFE030136679.1:11372-53426 GCA_000404065.3 Pinus taeda
ATATATTTTAGATTATTAATAAATTAATAAAATGATTAGAAAAAGATAAATAAATGAAAGATAAGGTACCTAGTATAAACCTAAGATGTTTATATTAAAAAGAAATATAAAAAAAAGAATATTAAACCAAAATTCATAATATAGTCAATATACTTTTTAAAAATAAATATATATTACGTGACATGGGAAGGGTGTCTGTGTCACGAGGAGGTGAAGCGGTGGGTTGCTGGTGGAAGGGCGGCCAATGCCAAGAAACAATTTATAAACCAGAGAGAACAGTTTTGGGAGGGCATTGGGAAGAAGAAGAAAGAATGAAGGAAGGGGATATTGAAGAAGGGCGGAACTTTATAAACTTGAGTTACCAACAGAAGGAGAGATGGTTGTTCTGAGGTTTCTGGGCACGGGGGAACAGTCTGCTTCAACTGAGAAGCTGACTAGACTGAGTAGCGAGGTTCTGCTCAGTTTGGCTGGGTGGTTTCGGTCTTTTGGTAACCGAACCAGAGCAGCTTGAGGCATCATCAACCGCAGGAATACAGGTAGGTACTCTCATCAATTCTGTTAGTTAAATTTGTAAAATTTCAGGAAAGATATCACAGGCTCATGATGAAAAACCCTTTACTGTATTTACAGTGGCTATATAGTCTTTACAAATTCCTAAATCTAACACATCAAAAACCCTACTGCAATTTCTGGTTTACTATCTCCTACTTGTTCTTTACATTAACAAGTTATTTAATTGCATAAACATCGAAGTAAACACAAATGCAACCTTCACAGATATACAAATCATGCATTGAAGTAAACATAAACAACAACACAAGGGACACTGATATTTTTGGACAATCGTCCCCGGAAAAACCTAATGTGGGAAAACCGGTGCAACATATATGAGGGTTTTATTATTAAGCAGATTTCGTGAATACAACTAGGGTGCCAAAAAATGGCTCACTCAACAGAGAAGATCCTCGGCAGTAGTACCTCTATCTAGAGATAGATATTTCGGCAAATCAACCACTAGATGATCAACCCCACAGTGACTCTGACTTTTCCTTGTGCTGGATAGCGAAAGCTGCTCCAAGCACTGCTCTTGAACCGCGTTACTCTTTAGGGACTGCATCACCCTCTCCTAGCTGATTTGCTCTCAATCTGCCCCATAGAATCTCCCCAGCATTGCCTCTGAAGCCCTTTGCATCCTTTGTGTCAGCCTCTACGGCTTCTGTGTCAGCCTCTACGGCCCTCTGCATCCTCTGTGCTGGATCCTTCGACATTTGCGTCAACCCTTCTAGGGCCTGTGCTATCTCTCACGGCACATCGCTGCCTCTCTGCTATGTATTCTTCAGCCTCAGATGGAAATCCCTTGCTGAACTGCCCCTCACAGCCACTGATCACTAACTCGATTTACTCAGCAAACCCAACCCCAGAAAATCGAATTCTTGATCTCTCATGGTGTGTCTCCAACTGACTCTTAGGCCTCCTCTTATACTTTTCCTATTGACGATTTAATGACCGAGATTAAGTCCCTAATCAACGACTAAGATTAGAATTGGCTTGATCCTCGTCACTTGGGAATTTCTCATCCATTTTATATTAATACACATTAATATTTTTATTTTCCTAAGTTTAGACTTAGGAACTCATTAAAAATATTAATTATTTTAATATCTCTTCATTTGGGTGGAATTTTTCTAAACAATTTTTGGGTCTTGGAGATCTCATTTGCCTTAGCCTCTCCACCAAATTTCATGGCTAGAGCACATCCAATGCTACTCAAAATCAACACTCCCTCTTGCGAGGAATGTGCTCTAGCAGTGTTTCACCATAGAAACATCACATTGATCTTGCGCATTGGTCCTTTGTGCTGATGCCTGGCCTGTTGCCCCACATCCACTGCACTGTTGCTTCCTGTATTGCTACCCATGACACTGCCACTACCACTGCTACATCTGTATTGCAGCTCCCTCTCAACACGCTGCATCATGCTGCCCATAGCACTGCCACTCCTAACTGCTGCACTGCAACTCAGTTACCGAAAAGTAAGTAAATTACTTCACCCAAACACTGATATCCTGGTCAGTCTGGAAGCCTCATGATGCTGAAGCTACCTCTGCTGCTATCTTGTGCTCCCTCTGCTGCCACTGCACTGTTGGAACCTCTTCTGTGCCTCTCGCACTGCTGCAACCTTCACTGCGCTGCTACAAACTTCTGCACTCTAGCATTGCCTTGCCGCTCCATCACACCTTGCTCCACCCGATACCTGTCATTATGCTACTGTCGTTAAGGGCTCACGTAGCCGTATGTGATCCAAGAGTTTGGGCATCTCAAGGATCCTGCCCCACTTTTGTAGTCCTCTCGACTACAACTCTATGTCTCCCCATCTCTTCTCTAGAGGCGCATGAGCACTCATGGCACAATCGTCTTCAGTCTTGACATCCTTCTCCGCCTTTGCTGGTGCAGCCTTTGAGTCAGAACCTTCTCCCTTGCCTTTCTTTCTAGGGCACTGAGATGGATAATGTCCCAAATCCTCACAGTTGAAGCACTTGACCTTGGAGATGTCTTTCTTCTTCCTCTTTTGAACCCCCTACCGTCCGTTTGATGCGAGAGCTGCATCCTCCTCCTCCTCTTTCTTGATTCGAGCTCCCTTACCGCTACTCCCCGCCTTGGTCATTCTCTTGAGCTCTTACTATCGAAGAGCTGCCCACATCTCCTCCCAACTGGGGAGAGTTGCTCTGCCCAAGATGCTTTAGACAAATGTCTCCCACTCTCCGGAGACTGCATTCAGGGTAGTCTTGAACATGAACTCTAGATCCGGTGTAGACCCCATGGAAGTAAGCTGGTCGCGAATCCCTTGCAACCTGAGAAGGAAGGGATCTATCTTTTCTCCTTTTCGCATCTGATATGACCTTAGCTGATTTTTCAACAAAATCTTTCGCTGCATGGAAGAGCCCTGGTATAAGGTGGTCAGGGTCTACCAGATCTCCCTTGCTGTGTTCTTGTCAGCAATATGTGGTATTACATGGTCCTTGACCCTGTCTAGGATCATGCATTTTGCCTTTGCCTGGGCCTCCTCCTACTTCTCATTTGCATCAGGGTAAACTAGGACAACTACTATTCTCAAGGCATAGTCCTTGATACGATGTTTATCTAGGATTGTCAGGATCCTGGCTTTCTAGATGACAAAATTGAAAGTCCCGTCCAATCTGTCATAATCCCTCAATCTATTCACTGCCATCTCTGCTCCTCCTCTCTAGACTCCTTCTGAGTCCTGATTTCCTTCTCGGAAATCCTCTATCCAATTGTCAAATCACTCCTCTCCAATCCTCCTTTGCCACTGCAACTCGGATCTAGATTTCTTGGCTAGAAATCTGTCGAGGTAGTGCTTCCATCTACCTTGGTTCAGTCTCCTTAAACAATGTTCTGCACTAACAAAAACAACGTCCCACTAGCTCCTGAAATCAAAATCTGCATAGCTTCCTTAGCCTTGGCAACTCGAAGAATCCGAGCCCTTCAAGCTCTGCGCAATCCTAGTGTGTGATGGATCAGCTCCTCCTGGGCACTGTGTCAATCCTTCCTGGCTGAGAAAGATGACTTGGCACTTCGTAGGCCTGATCTGCCCCCCCTTTGCCTCTGCACTGGCCTGGACAGTTGACACAGCTACTGCTTGGGCTCCTCCTAGCTATTGTGTCTTCTTCTCTGGCTTAGAATGCTGACACAAGCACTGCGTGAGCCTCTGCGTCACCTTCTTTGCACTGCATCACTCCTCCTTCTGTGTCTGTAGCTCTGGAACAATGCTGTCTCTTGGGACAACTGCTTTTCCACTGCAAACTCTCAGATTTCTCGGCTGGTGCCTTCAATCGCCTATGATCTGCAGTTGTTCTGATACCATGTGAAAATTCCTGAATCTAACACATCAGAAACCCCTACTGCAATTTCTGGTTTACTATCTCCTACTTGTTCTTTACATTAACAAGTTATTTAATTGCATAAACATCGAAGTAAAGACAAATGCAGCCTTCACAGTTATACAGATCATGGACTGAAGTAAACAGAAACAATAACACAAGGGACACCGTTATTTTTGGAAAATCGTCCCTCGAAAAACCCAATGTGGGAAAGCCGATGCAACATATATGAGGGTTTTATTATTAAGCAGATTTCGTGAAGACAACTAGTGTGCCAGAAATGGCTCACCCAACAGAGAATATCCTCAACAGTAGTACCTCTATCTGAAGACAGATATTTCGGCAAATCAGTAATCGGATGATCAACTCCACAGTGACTCTGACTATTCCTTGTGTTGGACAGCGAAAGCTGCTCCAAGCACTGCTCTAGAACTGCGTCACCCTCTCCCGACTGATCTTCTCTCAATCTGCCCCATAGAATCTCCCCAACACTGCCTTTGAAGCCCTCTGCGTCCTCTACGTCAGCCTCTACAGCTTCTGCGTCAGCGTCTACAACCCTCTACGTCCCCTGCGTTGACTCCTTCGGCCTCTGTGTCAGCTCTTCTAGGGCCTGTGCTGTCTCTCCCGACACTTCGCTGCATCTCTGCTATGTATTCTTCAGCCTCAAATGGAAATCCCTTGTTGAACTGCCCCTCACTGCAATTGATCACTAACTCGATTTCGTCATCAAACCCAACCCCATAAAATCGAATTTTTGATGTTTCTTGGTGTGTCTCCAACTGACCCTCAAGCCTCCTCTTATACTTTTCCTATTGACGATTCAACAGCCGAGATTAAGTTCCTAATCAACTACTAAGATTAGAACTGGCTTGATCCTCGTCACTTAGAACTTTCTCAGTGCTCACCCATTTTATATTAATACACATTAATATTTTTATTTTCCTAAGTTTAGACTTAGGAGTCCATTAAAAATACTAATTATTTTAATACCCCTTCATCCAGGTGGAATTTCTCCAAACGATTTTTGGGTCTTGGAGATCTCATATGCCTTAGCCTCTCCACCAAATTTCATGGCTAGAGCACATCCGATGCTACCCAAAATCAACAAATCTAGGTTGATAGAGATATAGGTCAACTCTTCCTATCTTGCTTGAGGGGCCTCGACAACTCTTCGGTGGTTAACACGGTGACCTTGAAGTTGTCAGAACCACAGTCTCTGCAGCGCGGTAGGCATCGGGTGATAGAAGCCTAACATAAGGTATCGTTAGTCAGACCCTAGCTTGCTTCCTATTAGCCTTCTTCCCACAACCTACCTTGAAGCCCAACTTTAAAATAGTTAAACGAAGGTTACACTTACACTAGGCATTTAACTAAATTTTTCCAAGATCACTGCATCTCACATAGGTTCTAGGATTCACACATCATATAGGTTAGTCAATTATTCAAGCAACGAGTGTGCATTTGGTCATTTGGTTTCAATTCATAAGAAGCAAGAATTTGTGACTCCATTAAGGCACTGGTCTTATAATAGAAAAATTTAATTTAATCAATAATCTTGCCTAAATTCAACCAAGTGGCTAGGCCACTCATCCGTGTCTCCCAAGTAAGTTGATTCTCAATTTGTTTTCCTTCACTTCATTCCATAGGGACTACCGCCCATAGCCTGTTGTTGGGAGACAACTAGAATGGAGTGGGCGGGGATCAGAGTGACAATCGCCATCCTGAGCGTTGTCACAGTGCTTGTACAATCCAGGTGACATCATGGTACATTTTTGCTAAGGCTATGACAAAGAACTTCAACAATCAACGCCACCAACATTGGGGTACATATAGGGCTTGGTGCTCTTGGTTAAATGCCAATTACATACCCTCATATGTAATAGAATCCAATGAAGACCCTGCAATTCCATTGATCCTGAAACCTTGAAAACTATTGAGTCTGCTAAATTTTAAATGCAATATGAAATTCTATTTTCTGCATATGAAATCCAATGAGGTTGGAAACACTTCCAACATCCCAAAACAATTAATGGTAATGCTAAAAATTTAAATAAAAGTTGAGTGCCTAGCAAGCACCTAGGGTGTGTTCAGGGAATATTTAGGGAATATTTAGGGAAGCTTAGGGAGCGCGCTCCTTGGCTCCAGGAGCATCATGCTCTAGAATTTGCAGGGAGCATGCCCAAGAGGTTTGGAGCATGCTTCTGATCTGAGCACGTTTCTAGGGTTGGAGAGGGGACGTGGTGAAGTGGATGGGATGCTTCATGCAACATTGAAATTAATTGCAACATAGTAATTATTAATCCCAACATGATTGAAATTAATCTATTAATTAATAGATTTATATTAATTAATAATCTGTTAATCTAAATTTATTAATGTAATATTTATTTTAAGTTTATTAATTATTTTATATCAATGTTGCATTGTAATGTCCCTTCCTAAATTAATTTGGAACAAGATTAATTTCTACATTTTGGGGTCAATTTTGGAGGTGATGAGGCCCATTCAATTTTATTATGTAATATTCCTAATTAGCCATGGCTAATTGGAATATTTGATTTTGTCCAATTTTTGCCTTCTATAGTTATTTGTAAATAAAAAAGTGAAGACGGGGGACATAACTCACTTTTAGAATAAAAAGTCACTTTCTAGTAGCACAACGTTGTGACTTAAAGGGGAGCCAAGGGTGCCAAGGGGGGACGCAGAAATGGAGCCCACACAGACACATGGAGAGACTGCACAGGAGGGAAGGAACACGTGGCAAGAAGGGAAGCATGCAGGAAGAGGTGAGCCTTGGGATTGAGAGAGGCGAAGGCTATAAAAGAGAGAGGAGCCCCTTCATTTTGATCATTCAGTTATGTGCATTTTGAGCTAGTCGTTTCGACTTCTGAGCACGCTCGCTGTTTCGCTGGTTTGCAACACTGTTTAGTGCATTAGGTGTCTCCGTTCGGAGATCTCACCCTTAGCCCCGGGGGACTTCGAGTGCCTGCTCGGGCAAGGTATTTCCATTGGTGTTTCAGCAGTAGTTTTATCAGCATTTCAGCAGCAGTTTCATTAGCGTTTTGGAGGACTGCGCAGCACCAAGAGAGGGACGCAGTTCGTTCTAGCAGTAGTGTTGGATTGGGGTTTTTGTAGGAGGATTTATGCTGGGTGATTGAGCAGGGGACCAACCCTTGCATATTGAAGGATTTTTGGTAGAGTTTCAGGTAGAGTTCTGGAGGGGTTTCTTCAGTGGCAGCGCAGAGCTTTGAGGAATTG
Source organism: Pinus taeda (assembly GCA_000404065.3). Lineage (NCBI taxonomy): Eukaryota > Viridiplantae > Streptophyta > Pinopsida > Pinales > Pinaceae > Pinus > Pinus taeda. The sequence goes on from APFE030136679.1 coordinate 18,530, forward strand.
CGCAGATCCCCAAGGGGGGTGATTTTCGGAGGTCGTTTGTTCCAGGAAAGCTTTCTGGGTTTTTCTGGGTTTCTTGAGTAGAGCCCGATTCCAGAGTTTCAGAATTTTCCGAGGGGAGCAGCCCCAAATCATCATTTATTTTCTGGCGGCAGCAACAACACAGTTCTCCAACAACATCCACGCAGAGGCCATTCTTTGCTATTCTGAGTGTATTTCTTCGCTTTCCTTGTGCAAGTCGAGGTGCCATCTTTCTGATCACCTCCTGTACTCATTTTATTGCTCAATATAATAAAATGGCTTAGCATTTCTCGCTGCATATCTTGAGTATCTGCTTATATTTCCTGTTTACATTATTATATGCTGTACCACTGTTATTTTGTCATTTGAGCTTCCTGGTTATTATATCATTTGCACATATTTGGTTGGAGTTTTGTTGGGGTTTGAGGAATATTACATATTAGGAGGCTAGACTTAGTAGAAGTTATCTTGATGATGGTTAATTTGTACGTGGGGGCCACACACACTAGGAGAATACACATTTCCTAGTTCGATTTGCATGGAGGGGAAATCGATGGTTAAGTGAGGGACCCATGATGGTGGGAAAATGGAGGGAAAAGTGCTCCACGAAATCTATATAAGGAAGACAACTCTCCTCATTTCAGCATCTTATCTTTTGACATATTGAACTCAATCTTAGTTGCGCGAGCTACTTAGTGTTGATTTGGGGTAGCATCGGATGTGCTCTAGCCATGAATATTGGTGGAGAGGCTAGAGCACATGAGATCTCCAAGACCCAAAAATGGTTTGGGGAAATTCTGCTCGGTGAAGGAGATATTAAAATAATTAATATTTGTAATAGGTTTCCAAGTCTAAACTTAGGAAAATAAAAATATTAATGGGTATTAATATAAAATTGGGTTATAAGGTTCTAAATGACATGGATCAAGCCAAATCTAATCTTAGCTGTCGATTAGAGATGTAATCTCAACCGTTGAAGACTCAATAGAAAAAGTATAAGAGGAGGCTTGAGAGTCAGTTGGAGATACACTAGAGTGATCAGTCAGTTCGATTTTCTAAAGCGGGGTTTGCTAAGAGAAATCGAACCAGTGATCAGAGTTGTAGCATGGGGCAATGAGTACAAGGCAGAGAGGAATAGATAGTGCCGGAACACCAACACAAATGCAGAGTGGTAGACGTAGAGCCAGCAGGAGCCTTGCAGAGGCGAGCAGTGACTATGCAGAGGCCATAAGGGCCTGCGTGAGTGACGCAGAGACTACAGAAGTGACATAGAGGGCCAGAGAGGCTGCGCAAAGCCTTAGAGGGCTGATGTAGAGGCCCGGAGGGTTGACACAGTGCTTCAGAGAGGTGTTGGAGAGGGTTTTGTGGAGCAGACTTTCAAAATATCTGCTTCCGAACAGAGGTATTACTGCCAGATTATTTTCTTTTTTGGGTGAGCCAGTTTGGCACCTAGTGTACTCAAGAAAAGATGCTAAATAATAAAACCCTCAGAATTGCGGCACTGGTTTTCCCAAGTTGGTTTTTTTCGGGGACGATTGTCCAAAAATAACGGTGTCCCTTTTGTGTTTGTCTTTCTTTCAGTTGTGGATCTATAGATGGTTGAGACTGTATTGTGTTTATTTCAATATTTATATGGTTAAATAACTTGTTAGTAATTAAAAAGTAGGCGAAATAAACTAGAGAATGCAGAAAAAATTGTAATGGGTAATAATTAGAAATTTCAACACGTAACCGGGTTACTGTCCTGTTTAGCACACAAGTGTCTCCGAGCGAAGATCTCAACCCTTGCTTCGGTGGACTTCGAGTACTAGCCCTAGAAGGGAGTTCTTCTTCATATCAGTTCATAGCAACATGGAGACGAGTTACAACAACTGTAAGTCGAGTACCAGCGGCAAGGGGAGTAACAACAGCGCAGGGATTGCGCAGTCACAACGTGAGGTACTCTAGGAAGTTGGGGAGACAGGAGCATCCTTCATCATTTTCAAGAGTATAGAGGGCAGCTATAGACAAGAGGGCCATCCTACACACATCTCTCATTTCATCACACGCAGGACTGTGTTATCTCCTCCATGACTACGCAGTCATTGGAGTGAGACTCTTTGGGGCAACACCATCTGGGGGAGTTTGGCGCTGGGAGGCTGGGAGATCATTTGGAGGGCCATTTGAGGATTGCTGGAGTTGGGAGAGTAGAGATTGATAGGATTAGACATAGCAACAAAATTCGAAATTGGAGGAGGGCCAATCTGTGAAGGGTCAATTTTTGAAGGTTGGAACCAAGGGAAACCCTTTTTGGGTTTTTGGGTTTTGGGCAAGGATCAAAATCCTAATTTTATAGTATTTTTTTGGGCAGTTCTAATGGTTCAAACAAGGGTCTTAGCTCAGCCAGCAGCTAAAGGAGCTAAGGGGAATTTGGGCCAAAATTTTGAGGTCAACATTTGGCCAATTCCTTTGTGGGTTATTCTAGGTATTTGGTGGAGAGGTCGGGGTTAATTTCCCATAATTTTCTGAACACCAGAGGGGGGGTTTCCATCAACATCTTTGCAACAGACAACATAGTTTCACGAGGTTAACACAAGGCATCATTGTAGCAGTTATTTGTGTCATCTGAGCTTGACATATTACCACTTGGGTTTGATCATGCTTGCCATTGAGGCAAGCCCAGGTGCACCACTTCCACATTGTTGTACTTTTCTCCCAGATTATAATAAAATGGCTCAACTATTGGTTATTCCTGGAATTTTTATGGGTGTGCACTGAATGTTTCAATTTTATGGTGTTGCTTTTATTATTTGCTTTGCATAGCACTATTTATCCTAGTTTGGAACATTACAGTGGTATCAGAGCACGATCTTTGCCCAGTTGTGGGAAACTAGCCAGAAGATCATGGAAGCTTTATGTATGAGTGCACAATGATGGGTGAAACCAGAGACAAACCCATGGCTAAAGGGAAATCCAATATGCAAAAATTCAGGGGTAGAATTTATTGGGACGATAAGTGACTGGCCTAGTTGAGGAGGGTGACAAACCAAACCGATCGTCACCCTTACAACAAAGACGTTAGAGGTGAACAGGGTGTGGGGGTGCAACCATCTACATCATATGGGGAAGGTCGACCAAATCAGGGCACCAGATCTCATGAAAAGGAGCAGCAAAACAAAGGCAGTTAGAGGGTGAGACCAGGGGGCGCTTTTGTTGGTGGAGACTTGGAAGTGATATTAAGAGCCTAAGGAGGAGGTTGAGCATGATGGTGAGAGCACACATGATGGTGAGTAGCACATCGATATACCTGGTGTGGCACAATAGTCACCTTTATTAGAGACCTTTTTGATAGCCCCAGTTGACACCTTGGTGGACAAGATAGAGCCTACACCAATGTGGAAAAAGTCGAAGTTGTGATTAAATTGGCAAGGGTCCAGAAGTTGAAAAAGACGTTAAAATCTAGAGTTTTTTGAAAAAGTTGGCGAAATTAAAAAAATACAAAAATATTTATCTTTTAAAAAATCTTGACTTTTTGAATAAAATCCTGATTTTTTCAAAAAAAATTAAAAAATCGTTAAAGAAGCTACCTCATTCACGATTTTTTGGAAAAAGTCCCAATTTAATCCCGACTTTTTCAACTGGAAAAAATCACCAAAAAATCGGCCGATTTAATTGGCTAGCCAAAAAAATCGCATTTTAGGGATTTAATCTCGATTTTTTCCCAACTTTTTCTACACACATAGAGCCATTTGTTGAGGAGGAGCCACCCACACTAGGAGAATATGCATTCCCTAGTTCTATTTGCATGGAGGGGAAATTGATGGTTAAGTGAGGCTCCACAAAATCTATATAAGGAAGACAACTCTCCTCATTTCAGCACCTTATCTTTTGACATATTGAACTCAATCTTAGTTGCTTGAGCTTCTTAGCTGGTTAACTGTGCTGTTTAGCACACGAGTGTCTCCAAGTGGAGATCTCAACTCATGCTTCGGTGGACTTCAAGTGCCAGCCCTAGAAAGGAGTTCTTCTTCATCTCAGTTCATAGCAGCAGCAGGGAGATGAGTTACAACAGCTCTAAGTTGAGTACTAACAGCAGGGGGAGTAACAACAACATAGGGATTGCACAGTCACAGCTTGAGGTACTTCGGGAAGTTTGGGAGACAGGAGCATCCTTCATCATTTTCAAGAGTATAGTGTTGGCATTATGACACAGGTTTGGTGCCATGGCACAGGTGTTGTCCTTGATGGCAACGTTCTCAGATGGCAGATCACAGTTTAGGCAATCATAATGGAAGAAAATAAGGTATACACAGGTTCCTCTCAGCAAAGTCGTGTATACACGTGGTATCATCGATCAAAAAGCGCGTATGCGTATGCACGCACTTTCATGCAAAGAAAAGCGCGTACATGTGGGAAAAGTTATGGTTGGTTCATGGTATTTAGTTCGATGTACTTGAACCTATGGTTTTGGTCCGTGGTATTGCATCCAAGGTGTTGAACCCAGGTATTGGGTCCCTGGTATTGGATTCTTAATGGTTTTGGACCATGGTTTGGGAAAGGCCTAGACTGTAAAATGGTAAGGAGATCATTTGGCAAAGACATTGATCTAAGTATTGAATATCTGAAGGAGAGCAAGATCTGGAACACTGGTAATTAGTTATGGTGCATTGCTGAATCTCAATCAAGGAGGAACCTGAATGCTACAAAATGGATAAGTTCTATTGATGGGTCAAATCTCAAAGCTTGAATAGTAGTATCTTTGTGTGATTATGATCTACTGTATTTGACGCATGAATTGATCTATGAATCTGAAAATCTGGGTTTAATTAATGCTTGAATATTTGAAAAGGGAAATCTGTCTTTCATAGATCTGTACGCAGGTTCAGCGCAGCGAAGGTGTGTATACACGCAGGTTCAGTAAGTCACAGAAGCGTATACGCACGTTGACAGTGATACAGATGCGTATGTACGCAGGTTTCAGTATAGTGAAGTAGTGTATGTTTCATAAAATATGCTTTAGCTGCTTCTGGTTATTGCTGCAGTGTTCTGGGTTCAGAATTGGTGTCTGGTTATTGGTATTGTTCTTCTGGTAACAACATTCTGAGAAGTGTTTGATTGATTCTATATTGGGTTGTTCAAAGGAGATTGATTGTTGCAGATATACTTGATGATTGATTGATGTTATTCATGGATCTAGTCTGAAAATTTATGAAACGTGGTCCTTTGAAGATAAGAGAAGGTTGAAGCTTTCAGTAGGTCAGCACCTACATACTAGTAGCTTAGCTAGTACAAGAGCTAAGGGGGTTGTAGCTCCCTTCCAGGAGAAGCTAGAGAACGAGAGAGGGTTGTAGCTCTCTGCAGGTTGTAGCCTGCGTACTGGTAAAGGACTGCACCAGTGCAGAATCATTGTAAACAAAAGTTTCTAATTGAAAAAGAGAGAGACGAATTGCAGCAGGTGGTTTTCACCTACATTGGGTTTCCACCTTATATCTTGTGTTCTTGTGTGTGATTGTCTTCTACTCTGTTTTACTGTTCCTGGTTACTGTTTACATAGTTCTGATGCACAGATTAATGATCAACATCTGTAGAATAAACTGAATTATAAGTTTGCATGGTATACACTGGTTTCCTTATCTGAAGTTGCGTATATATGCGGTTTTATCTAATTGAAGTAGCATATAATATATATGATCTGAATGTAAAATGAAAAATAATTGATTTGATAATACTGATTCACCCCCCCCCTCTCAGTATTATTTCCAACAATTAGAATCAAAGCAGGTCCTTTAGAAGAAGCTTGATCGCTTGAAGGAAGATCTATCATTATGAGCAACTACGAGAGAGAAGCATTGATCAGGCCACCAATTTTTGATGGGACCAACTTTGTCTATTGGAAGGTAAGAGTCACAGCCTATCTTCAATCTCTTGGTACAAAAGTCTAGGATATCATAGATACAGGGTACACTTTTCCTTCAACAACTCCTACAGATCCGACTAAAAAGAAGCAGTTTGAAACAAATGCAAAGGCTGTCAATACTCTATTAGGATGTCTATCGCAATCAGAATTCGTCAAGGTGATGCAGTACAAAACCGCAAAAGAAATATGGGACAAGATCGTTCTGAGCTATGAAGGAGATGAACAGGTAAAACGAGCAAAACTTCAAACCCTCAGAATTCAGTATGAAAATCTCAGAATGTACAATGGTGAAAGTGTGGCTAACTATTTCCTACGTATAGATGAGATTGTTAATTGTATGAAAAACTTGGATGAAGAAATAAAAGAGGCTGTTGTGGTTGAAAAGGTTCTAAGATCTCTGTCCCTTAAGTTTGAATCAAAGGTTTTTGCAATAGAAGAAAAGGAGAATCTACAGAAAATTACCATGTCGCAGCTACACAGAATTCTCACTGCTTACAAAATGAGGAAAGGAGGACCATCAAACAGAAGAGAAGTTGCATTCAAGGCTTCAGGCAGAGGAGATTACTATGAGTCAGGACATATGTCAGAAGAAGAGGAAGAATCAAATTTTGTCAAGAACCTCCAATGGGGTGCTGGAAGATTCAGAGGTAAGTTACCTTTCAAATGCTTTGCTTGCGGAAGAGTCGGTCACTATGCTGCCAAGTGTCCTCATAAAGATAAGCTTGACAAAGGTAAGGAACCTATTAGATGGAACAAGAAACATAATGTAAATAAGAAAAGCTATTACACTCATGAAAACAGTGATGGACTTTTAAATAGTGATGAAGATGAACAAGGTAATGACTATAGACTTTTAATGGCTTTTGAAGATGATGATTTCATGGATGCTATAGATGAAGAAGGTCTTTATGAAGAGATTTCTAAACTCAAAATTTGTTTAGAAGAGAAAAATATGATTATTGATACCCTGCAATTCCAACTGTGCTGAAAGGGAAAAACATTATGAAAAGTTAGAATGTGAAATTGCGGGACTTAGAAAAAAGATTGAGAAAACAAAAGCTCTTAATCTTAGATTTGTTAAAGGATCCGAAACTCTAGATGAGATTATCAATGTGCAGCATTCTCCTCTAATCAAGGCAGGTCTGGGATATAATGAAGAAGCATCTCAAGCGCAGAAACCATCCACCTCCAAAAGTTATCTTGATGCAGCAAGGAGGAGTGAGCAAAGGCCCAATAGAGATCACCGGGTAAATCAGGGACAATTTACCTCAGAAATGAACAAAGACTACCAGGTAAATCGGGGGCAATCCACTTTAAGGATGAACAGAAGCTACAACCAGCGACAGGTAAAACCTTCTCAATTTGCTTCAAGAATGGATGTCAGTAGAAACTACAATTGTTTGGTTGGTAGATTTGATAATCGCAGGAGCTTGTTCAATGGCCATTGCTTCTCTTGTCATAACTTTGGTCACAAAGCAGCTCAATGTGTTGCCTATAAGACAATCATGACTAGAGAAGCTCAAAAACAAAGAAGTATGACTGGGATCATGAAAAGAACCTACAATAATTTTTCTGCTCTTGAAAATGAAATAGAATGTTCTATTTGTAACAACTTCGATCATGAAGATTCTGAATGCAGGAGCAGGTTTCGACAGACAACTCAGAAGGAACAAGCCTCAAGTGCCAAAATATGGAGAATGAAAGAACCACAATCAGAAAGATGTGGTATAGCCTTATATGCGGAAGGGCAAGAAAATCAATGGTACATCGACAGTGGATGTTCGAAACATATGACAGGGGATAAGGAAAAACTTCAGCCATATAGTGCCTTAGAGAAGGAGAAGAAGGTCTCATTTGGAAATGACACCCCTGCGCTCATAAAAGGTAAAGGTTCTGTTCAGTTGAAAGAAAAGGTCAAAGCTGGAAATGTGATGTATGTTGATGGCTTAAAACATAATCTATTGAGTGTCGGTCAGATGTGCGATCAAGGAACTGAGGTAATATTTCGATCAAATGGATGTAGTGTCCATGATCTTGATATAGGAAAAACAGTGATCAAAGGCATAAGAACTCCAAATATTTTATACATATTCAAAGAAGAACAACATGAATTCTATCTAAGAAAGAATGATGAACACTGGCTATGGCACCAAAGGTTGGGGCACCTAAGCTTCTCACAAATAAGGAAAGCATGCAAATACCAGGCAGTTCATGGTCTTCCAGACATCAGAATTCCAGACAATACAATATGCAAGTCATGTTAGTTTGGTAATAAAACCAGAACTAACTTCCCTGAGAAGGAAGGATCAGCTAGCAGGTCACTTGAGCTTGTCCATACTGATGTATGTGGTTCATCTAGGAAAAGGTCACCTCGGGGAGAAGAATACTTTATATTATTCATTGACAACTATTCAAGGATGGTTTGGATAGGACTCATGAAGCACAAAGATGAAGCCTTCGAAAAATTCAAATCCTTCAAAGCTTTGGTTGAGAATGAATCAGATCACATAATCAAATGCCTCAGGTCTGATCGAGGAGGAGAATTTACCTAGAATGAATTTTTTGATTTTTGTGAAGAAAATAGAATAAGAAGAGAATTCTCTACAGCCAGGACTCCTCAGCAAAATGGAGTAGTGGAAAGGATGAACAGAACGGTTCAACAAATGTCTCATGCTATGCTTGATGAGTCTGGAACTCCCACAACTTTATGGGGTGAATTTGCATTTGCTGTAGTTGTTATTCTCAACAAAACAAACATCCGGGTGAACAACACTCAAACCCCTCATGAGCTCTGGTATGGAGAGACTCCTTCGGTAAAATATTTCAAAATTTTTGGAAGCAAATGCTATATCAAAAATATTGATGAACATCTTGGCAAGTTTGAACCTAGGCAGATGAAGGCATTCTCCTTGGTTACTCTCCGTGCAGCAAAGCTTACAAGTGTTATAATAAAAGGCTTGGAAAAATTGTTGAAAGTATTGATGTAGTGGTTGATGAAGAAGAAAAAACTCCTAAGCAAGTAAGATCTGAAGATTTCGAAGATGATGAGGACTATCCATCAACATCAAATCAGATTCATGATGAAGAAGAAACCTATGAAGAAGAAACCCATGAGGAGCCTGAAGAACAAATAAGGATAGAATAAAAGACTCCATCTAGGTACATTCAGAAGAATCATCCATAATCTCAAATTTTGGGGCAAAAAGAGGCAGGAATACAAACAAGAAGAAAAATTTCAGAAACTTCAAGCTATTTGGCATTACTCTCCTCCACTGAACCACAAAATGTAAGAAAGGCATGCAAAGATGAATGTTGGGTCAAGGCAATGGATGAAGAACTTGAGCAGATTGAAAAGAATAACACTTGGGAATTGGTTCCTACACCAAAAGATAAGAATGTCATAGGGACAAAGTTGAATGAAAATGGGGAAGTTATTAGAAACAAAGCCAGACTTGTTTGTAAAGGGTATGCTCAACAAGAAGGAATCGACTTTGAAGAAACATTTGCTCCCATTTCTAGACTTGAGGCCATCCGAATGTTCCTTGCTCTCTCAAGCTTTCAGAAGTTCAAAGTATTTCAAATGGACATGAAATCAGTTTTTCTGGATGGAGACTTAGAAGATGAAGTTTATATTGAGCAACCAGATGGATTCATCCTTGGAAATGATCCGAAACTTGTATGCAGACTTAAGAAGGCTCTTTATGATCTTAAACAAGCTCCAAGGGCTTGGTATTATCGTTTGGACAAATATCTTCATCAACAAGGTTTCTCAAAAGGATCAGCAGATAGCAATCTTTATATAAAAATTGAAAATAACAAATTGCTAATACTTGTTGTGTATGTTGATGATATCATCTTTGGAAGCAATGAAGAAGCCATGAGTCAGAACTTTGCCTTGGTAATGCAGAAAGAATTCGAAATTTCCTTGCTTGGAGAACTAACATATTTTCTTGGATTACAGATCCAACAAAATGAAGCCGGTATCTTTTTATCTCAAACCAAGTACCTCAAGCAGATTTTGAAGAAGTATGGCATGGAAGATTCAAAACCTGTATGTACCCCTATGGTTACAGGATGCAGCCTCAGTGCAAATGATGAATCAGTATCACTGCATCAACCAACCTATAGATCCATGATTGGAAGTCTGCTCTATTTAATAGGTACCCGACCCGACATCATGCATGCAGTGGGAATGGTTGGAAGATTTCAGGCAAATTCTAAGGAAACTCATCTTCAGGCAGTAAAGAGAATTTTCAAGTATCCTCAAGGAACCCAAAACTATGGCCTATGGTATCCTAGAGATGCAGATCTCACTCTTCATGCTTATACAGATGCATATTGGGCTGGAGGCGTTGACAGAAAAAGCACTAGTGGTGGTGCATTCTTTATGGGTTCCATATTAGTATCTTGGTTCAGTAAGAAACAGAGCTCTATTGCTTTATCTACAGCTGAAGCAGAATATGTAGCTGCTGCATCCTGTTGTACTCAACTCCTTTGGATGATGCAAACCTTGCAACATTTTCAAATCACTTGTACACCACCTATCTCCATCTTATGTGATAAGACAAGTGCAATCAGCATTTCAAAGAACCCAGTCATGCATTCAAAGACCAAGCACATACCTATCAAATATCATTTTCTCTGAGAACAAGTGCTTGAACAAAAGGTCAAGTTGGAGTATGTTCCCTTTAAGGAACAAGTTGCTGATATACTCACCAAACCACTGCCCAGGGAGACATTTGAATACCTCAGACAGAAGCTGGGAGTAGTTGATGCATCATCTTGATGTTGAAACATGTCTGTCTCTGAGAAAAGAGGTTGTACGCGAGTTGCATGAGGAGGATCCGCGTACATACGCAGTTTTATGCAGGTATAGTTGCGTATATGTTGGTTGAAGGAAATCAGTGGGGACAGACTCTGGTTGAAGCGAGTCTGATATGGGTCTGACAGAGACCATCTGGCACAGGTTTAGGGGGAGTATATAATCTTCTAACAATGCATTGTTGGCATTCCCTTAGAAGCTCTTGGTTCGTGTACACAAGTTGTTTTTGGTTTCAGGAGGATCTACTGCAGAAGGAGAACAAAAGGAGAAAATGGTTGTTGATCTGCATAGAGTTTGACAGATGCTGCTGATATTGTTATTAATTTTTTTCATAGCCTTGCTCTAGATGTTTCATCTCTATGTCATGTATATATCAAGGTCATGTAACGGCCTATTTTGGTTTCCCCACTATGCCTGGGATGAAAGATGTAATGTACTTGATTGTCTTCTGATGTATCCCCACTTGGTTGGGTGGATGATACCCACTTGATTGGGTGATAGATGGATGTATAGAGTCTTTTGGTGATAGGAAAATCATTTCTGATGTATAAGTCATGGTTCTTCTTAAAGAACATCTTTTTGCAGATCTTGCCTACAGTCAGGGGGAGCATGTTCAGCACAGTAGAGCAAAGATTTCAACATGTACTCAAGGGGAGAACAACCCTTTTCCCTTGATGAAAAAGGGGGAGAATGATCTTGAGGATCTTGGGGTTGCCATCAAGTCCAAAGGGGGAGATTGTTGGCATTATGGCACAGGTTTGGCAGGTTTCGGTGCCTTGCCATAAGTGATGCTCTCTTGATGGCAACTCACTCTGGTGACAGATCTCAGTTTCAGGGTCTCAAAATGAAAGAATATATATATATTATAATATATATATTATATATATATATATATATATATATATTATATATATATATATATATATATATATATATATATATATATATATATATATTATATATATATAATATATATATATTATATATATATATATATATATATATGCAGGTTCTCCGTGACGAAGGCGCGTATACACGTGGGTTAGTCATTCAAAAGTCGCGTATGCATATACACGCACTTTCATGTAGGGAAAAAGCACGTACATGAGGAGACATGTGGGAGATCTCATTTTTGGTCCATGGTATTTTGTACTCAGTATTTGAACCTATGGTTTTGGACCTTGGTATCTCGTCTGATGTGTTGATCCCAAGTATTGGGTCCTTGGTATTGATCTATTATGGTTTTGGGTTGTGGTATTGTGAATAACAAGACTATAAAAGAGGAAGAAGACCATTAGGCAAATGATCATCTGATTTATTGAAAATCTGATAACATGCTAGATCTAGAATATTAGTGATTGGGTTATGGTGCAGATGTAGATCTAAATGAAGGAGGAACTTGAGCTCAAAAAGGAAGGATAAGTTCTCTTAATGGGTCAAAATATTAAAGCTTGAATAGTGGTATCTCTGTCTGATTTTGATCTGGGATATGTGGCGCACGCTTGATCTATAAATCTGATAATCTGGGTTAACTAATGTTTGAATGATTGAAAGAGTGAATTGTACTTTATAGATCTATACGCAGGTTCAATGAAGCTAAGGCGCAAATACACGCAATTTTTGCAAGTGAAAGAAGCGTATACGCTAGTTGTTCTCGACGCAGAAGCGTATACACGCAGTTTTTGCAAGTGAAAGAAGCGTATACACAGGTTGGTCTCGACGAAGAAGTGTATACACGCATTTTCTGCAAGTGAAAGAAGCGTATACGCAGGTTGGTCTCGACGCAGAAGCGTATGCACGCAGATTTCTGAATAGTGAAGTAGCGTATGTCTCTTGAATTATGTTTTAGCTGCTTCTGCTGTTTAGCTATAGTGTTATGGGTTCATAATTGGTGTGTGATTACTGTTTCTATGTTTTGGGTACAACAGTCGGAGAAGTGTTTATTTGATTCAGTACTATTTGGTGAAAAAGAGATTGTTTGATGATTGACTAATATTCATGGATTGAGTCTGAAAATTTATGAAACGTGGTCCCTGGAAGGAAAGAGAAGGTTGTAGCTCTCTGCAGGTTGCAGCCTGCGTACTGGTAAAGGACTACACCAGTACAGAATCATTGTAAAGGGAAGTTTCTAATTGAAAAGATAGAGACATATTGCAGTAGGTGGTTTTCACCCACATTGGGTTTCCACCTTATATCTTATGTTCTTGTGTGTGATTGTCTTCTGCTCTATTTTACTGTTCCTGGTTATTGTTTATATGATTCTAATGTACAGATTAATGTTCAACATTTGTAGAATATATTAAATTATAAGTCTAAATGGTATACGCGGGTTTCCTTATCTGTAGTTGCGTATATACGTCGTTTTCTCTAACTAAAGTAGCGTATATGTTCTGGGTTTGAAAATAAAATAATTGACCAGATTATACTGATTCAAGCAGATTGGATTTAAAGGTACAGATTGACAAAGAGGAATAAGGGGAGATCCGAAGGGAAGAAATAAGCAACCCTAGAATCAGAGAAACCAGAACCGAGCTGACTTGAAGAACAATTAGGTAGAAAGCGAGCCAAGATTAAGATAGAGTAGGAGAGTCTATGTACTCCAAAGTGTCTGTGTATCCCAGAGAGACTTGGGGGATCCAAGTACAATCCTACTAATTGTATCTGTTGTGTGAGAATCAAATTGATCTCACTGTAGTAGGAAGAGCCACCATAGGTTGGAGGTAGAGCCGCAGAGCCAGAGAGCTCTAATATACTTCTAAAGAGCCATGAAGCTGCAGTGGAGTTGTAGCATAGCAGGGGATCGAATGATTGAGCTGTGGTTGGTTGTCTGAGGTGTGTTAAAGATAGGAGAAGGAGTTCAAGAGGCAAATGCAAAATTCTGAGGGAGTTAGAGAAGCCAGAAGCTCAAGAAGCTCAGAGCATTGACTAAAGGAGTCAAGTCCAAAGAAGCCAAGACTTGTCTGTAGAACAAGGATAGCCAAGGGTAAAATGGCATTCTAAGCCCATTGGTTCAGATGTAAACCAATGGATTTAAGTGTAGAACTTGTAAAAAAATTGAAGCCATAATCCCAAAGAGCCTAATCGAGTTGATTAGAGCTCAAGGAGATGTAGCCCAAGATATTAGGGTGAACTACATATTATATTGTTGTATTATGGGTTTGTTGAATAGCTGCTTTATTTAATATTGTTTGTGTCTCACATCAGCATAAGAAAATGAACATAAGCACTCAAATGTAAAAAAAAAATACAAGCATACACCTATATTTTCAAGCATTTCTTAATTTTGCATTGGTTAATCATTAAGATTTGGGAAAATTTAAAGCTTTGGAAGTGGGAGAGGTTCTTGTAAGTTAGACAAGAAACCTAAGAGCCCCATTTTCGGATCAGGTGGTATCAGAGCTTAAGATTGATTAACCCCACCGTCAAGGAAGGTTGTATCAGGATGCTTGATTGACAAGCCAAATATTGCTTGTCTGAAAGGTGTTCGGACAGTCAAGGATTAATTGCCTCATTGATTGTATGCTTGGTTGCAGACTGACTATTATTTGAGTTTGCAAAGGTGAAGGGAAAGTTATTGATAGCTTAGTCCAGGAAGGACAAGAAGGAAGAAGGGTTGAAGGCATTCTTCTTATCCCAAGGACCTCAAATCAATCCTTGAAGCACAATAGGTTTGTTTCAAAAGGTTGCTTGAATAAGTTCTTTATTAATCTTGTTTGAAGTTATTTTGTTCATTGGCATAATGACAACTTCGACAACTGAATCCTAAAATTCTTCTTTCTTCACAAGAGTCTTTGATGAAGACATGAAGCAAGACTTGTCCACCATGTTGGATATGGTGAGAGAAATGTATGAGGATGGAAGGAAGAAAAATATACGTAGAGAGGAGTTAAATTCCATGGAGGAAGAGAAGTAGGTGCTTTCTGGAAAATTGCAAGAAATGGAGAAGCAACTTCATATTGCAAATATGAACCTGAAAAGGATGCATGAGTTGGATTCACAACTCTTTGTTTCCAAAGAAGCCTTGGCCAAGTATCAGCTTGAATAATAGGTAAACCATTCCTATTTGTCTTCAAATTCTTTTAAGAATACTTATATTGGTTCTTTTGAAAAACATACCAGAGGCATATGTTCCAAGCTAATATCCAAGATGGGCTATGAAGGAAAAGGATTGGGCAAACATGCAAAAGGTATTGGTTAGCCAATAATGGTTGAGGAAAGGCCTAAATATTTGGGTCTTGGCTATGGACAGTCTTATGGGGAGAATTCCAAAGCTGCCTTGAAAGCTAGTGAAACCCCTCGAAGAAGGAGTTTCATTTCATTCCCTCTACCTTAGAAGTGTGAAAGTTGCATCCAAGATGAATGAAATAGCTTGAAACCTCAATTGCAGGATGTAGGTGTTCAGAAGCACACACTTGAAGCAGAGAGTTGGGGAGACTTTAACAGCCTTGAAGAGTTTGATGGTGTTCCAATGTAAGTCACTTCTTCATTTGCTTCACCTCCTCATGAAGGCAATAAAGATGAAAGAGGCAGGTTTAAATCTAGTTCTAAACACATTCCTTTTTATTTTGCAAAGCCTGATGAATTTCCACATAAGTATGGGAAAAAAGTTGCATGTTCCTTTTGTGGTTTGGATAACCATGATGTTTTTAGATGTTGGAAGAAAATGGCTGCATACAGGAAGTAGAAGAAGGAAAAGAAGTAAGAAGCCAAAGGTCCATTGGACAAGGCAAATCATGCTATCAAGAGGATGCACAGGCAGTGCACTTACTGCCATAAGCAAGGACATCTTGCTGCAAAGTGTTGGACATTGAATCCAACAATGCTTCCACCAAATTTGAAGGAGAAGGTGGAAAAGGAAAATAGCAAGGATGGAATTAAAGATTCCATGATTGATGTGTTTCAGGATGATTCACATATTGATGCTGACATGAAAACAAAGGAGGGACCTTCGAAATGGATTGGTAAGCAATGGTTAGAATTATTATCCAATTAAAACTACATGTCTATTGATGCATCTTTTTTCATTTCTTTGTGGAATAAATGCAAGTTGTAGGATCTTACCAAAATGGTAAATGGAAAGAAGTTGAGTAGGAAACTCACTTTTTTGTTGTAATAATATGTTCATTTCATCTTCGAAAGTATAGTGTACTTAAGCGAAAGTTGAAACATGGAATGCATGCATGAGAATGATGTGCATAAACACAGGCATGCCGATGATCTCCTTGTATTTGAACATCTATGTGTAATTAACTTGTAGGGTTGATTACTTTGTTTAAGTATGCATGTGATGTTGACTTGGGAGAAGTTAACTTGGTCTCCAAAATGGAGATAACGATGAAGTGTTTCATGTTTTGGAAAAGAGTCCTAAAGGTATTTTTCTACATCCTTGACTTGAAGAGTCATTTGTTGTAAAGGCATGTTTTATTGGCTTGTTATCTAGTCAATCATTTGTATGCAGATATAAGGCTTGGTGGTGTTCCCAAGAGGTACAACTGGAAGTTTTGTGGAGCAGATGTACTTCACATTCGATTGAGCCACCTTGGATCAAGGATCAAGGCAAAGAAGCTCAGACTACCTTCTATGACCATTTTAGTAGAAGTTCTGCATGAAGTCAAGAAGGAAAACAGTTCTTCCTGAGACGACCAAACCCATCCTAGGAGGGAACTGGTCAAAGATTCTGGTTCATAGGCACGATGCAAAGGCAAGTGTAGGGAGGCTGAAAGAAGAGGGTGTTGTTACTCTCATTTAATGCTCAGATCAGTATATTAGTCTTTTGGTGGACCAAAAGTTATTTTAGTGGGAAGGTGTGATCCAAAATGGATCCTGAAACTCTCTAAGTTTTCATGAAGTCTCTATAATTTATGCCAAAGATTAAAAATCTTGTGAATATCAAGCTTATCAAAGGAATCCTCATGACAGTTGCTAACTACGATCAACGCAGATCAACAAAGGCCATTGATCAAGCGCGCAGAGCGACGGACCATGATAACATGCGCTGTCAAGAATTGGAAAAGTCAACGATGATTTGAGTCGACGGGGGAGGAATCTGATTGTGATTAGTGACAAGTCGCTAATGGCATATCAGCAAGGAAAACCCCTCGAAGAAGGAGAGCCACCTGTGCCCAGACCCAAAAAAAATCATGAAATGCGGTGAAAAGTGTTTTAGTTTTGTCTGAGGCGGGATTCCACAGAAACTGGCAGGATATCATAATGGCTTTGAGCGGTAAGCGGTTTAGATTGAGTCTCGCCCGATGCCACACATTGAGTGACACGTGTCTCGAGGAACAGAGAGAAAACCGCTCACATCGGATGGGTAAACGTCGAGCAAGTTATCCACCTGATATGTGCGATGATCATAGGATCTGGAGGGTCTAGATCAATGTTAGAGATGCGACCTGCTGGACGACAGGATTTGATGAATTTATAAAGCAGATTGTGCGGGATTTTTAAGTCCAACATGGACAGTGAGTTGGTAGAGATTTTTGTTTCGCGAGCATTCTTAGAGTAAATGGAAATAACGCCATTTCAAATGATCTATCATTTCGGTGAACCTGACACGCTAATCTGTTAAGGGAATAGGTGGCCACCTCCCTATAAGGCATTATGCAGATATTGTAACCGCCGAAAGAAGGGATTCGAACGAACAGAGGTAGGGAACTAGAAAGCGGGGAAGCATAAACGAACAGTCAGGAAGCAGATTGTCTTTAAAGTGACAGACTGACGGAGAGGAAGAAGGGGAGAGCCGAAGGCAAGCAATAAGCAGACCTAGAAGTAGAGAAACCAGATCTGAGCTGACCTAAAGAACAATCAAGCAGCAAGCAAGCTAGGGTTAAGATAGAGTAGGAGAGTCTGTGTACTCTAGAGAGAATTAAGGGATCCAAGTACAATCCTACTAATTGTATCTATTATGTGAGACTCAAATTGAGCTCACTGTAATAGGTAGAGCCACCAGAGGTTGGAGGCAGAGTCGTAGAGCCAGAGAGCTCTAATAGACTTCTAAAGCGCCACGAGGTTGTAGTGAAGTTGCAACATAACAGGAGATAGAATGATCAAGCTGTGGCTGGTTGTCTGAGGTGTGTCAAAGACAGGAGAAGGAGTTCCAGAGACAAATGTAGAATTCTAAGGGAGTCAGAGAAGCCAGAAGCTCAAGAAGCTCAGAGCACTAACTGAAGGAGTCAAGTCCAGAGAAGCCTAGACCTATCTGCAGAACTAGGACAACCAGGTGTAAAATGGCATTCTAAGCCCATTGGTTCAGCTGTAAACCAATGGAGTTAAGTGTAGCACTTGTAAAAGAATTGAAGCCATCATCCTAGAGAGCCTAATCGAGTTGATTAGAGCTCAAGGAGACGTACCCCAAGATATTAGGGTGAACTCCATATTATTTTGTTGTCTTATGGGTTTCTTGAATTGCTGCTTTATTTACTATTATTTGTGTTTCACATCAGCATAAGCAAATGAACATAAGCACTCAACAGTAAAAAACAAATACAAGCATACACCTATACTTTCAAGCATTTCTTAATTTCACATTGGTTAATCATTAAGATTTCGGAAAATTTAAAGATTTGGAAGTGTGAGAGGTTCTTGTAAGTTAGACAAGAAACCTAAGAGCCCCATTTTCAGATCACTAACTGAACTCGCAATTAATCCTACAAACTGTTAGGACTAATCTAACAGGACTTAACTTGGATAACTGAGCTAACAAATTACAACTCATACTCATCTCCTTAACTAAGGGATAAATTCCTCAATCAATGGAGAAACTGTTGCATGTCTTCACATAGACTTCATGTTTTATTTTCTCCAACTAATTAACTCAAGATGAATTAATTAATTATTAATCAAACAACTGCTAAAAAAAATTTCGAATTTTACTTCTCAATTTTAGTTTAGGGACTAACTAAAATTGGAATCTATCTTGAAACTCTATTTATAGCAATGATATTTTTATCACTTCCATTTTTCATTCCTTGTTGCTATGTCCAACACTGGTACCCAAACTTCTATTTATAGCAATGATATTTTTAACATTTCTATTTTTAGCATTTCTTTTTGCCATTTTCAACACTCCCTCTCAACAAGAAAGGCATTCAACTCAAACCTGATCCTAAACCTTTGGAATGTTCTGCATGCAACACTTCTCCCAAGTGTTATTGCTCAAGAAACTCTAGAAACAAAAAAAAAACTCCCAACTAACCTCTCTGTTGGGCTAGAAACATCCTCTGATGTTGAAGCTCAATCTGTCGCTGACAAGTGCTCCCTCTTTAACATCTAAGCTTCTACAACACTCCATGCATCTCGCATCATTTCACACTTCTCTATGCCATCCTGCATTAGTGCAACACTCCTATGCCTCTCACATTACTGTAGCTTGCTAGTTCTACATAGCCTTGGGATTCCTACACTGTAGCTCTCTCTACTGCTCCATCTGCATCTATCTCTACCCACTTAGCCAGTCCTTCTACTCCTTGTCAAGGCTCCTGTAGCAAGGTCTAATCAAAGAGGTTGTGTACCTCAAAGATCCTGCCCCTATTTCAACCTTCTTAGGACTATCACTTCACATCGCCCCACCTCACACCTGGAAGTATGGCTGCATGTGATCCCTATGCCCACTTGGCTCAAAATTCCCCCCTACTAGAGGTATATTCATGAGTGGATGCCTTCACTCAATCTCCTCTCAGCTTCTCTAGTTGTGGTTGCTCCACAACCTCCTAAAGCTGCTTCACCAATTGTGGCTCCTCCACAAGTGTCTAAGACTTCTTCTAGCACTGCATGTTGAAAGGTAGTGTACTCTCCCTTTCAACCACCAAGTCTCCAATAGTTGCCTTGCTCCTCAAGGCTTTGCATGCATCTTGAACCTCAGGAGCATACAGGTTCTTGACTCATGAACTGATCTGCTTCACCTGTCTCGTGGTGATGTGTCGAAGTAAAACATTTCCCTTATTGAAGACTACATCATAGCCTTTGTCTTCCAGCATTGTGATCGACGCCAAATTTCTCTTCAGTCCTGGTACATACTTGACATTGGTCAAGGTAATGCGAGCTCCATGCTCCCTCTAGAAAAAAACCATGCCTACACCTAAGACACTATACTTTTCATCATTACCATCGCTATGAGTATCTGGAGATCTTTCTCTTCCAAGGTACTGAAAAACCTCTTGTCATCGATCATGTGGAAAGAATATCCACTGTCAAGAAACCAATCACATCCCACCATGGATGAAACCATGCATGCGAAGAGGGTGAAATCCAACTCGAATTGAGAGGCCAATGCCTCACATTCAGATCCTTCCTTGGATCCCATCCTGGATTTCTTCAGTGGACAATTTGTACCAAAATGGCCCACCTCATGACAATGAAAGCATCGCACTTTTGATTTGTCAAACTTCTTCCCACCATGGGAAGAACTAGATTTGGAATGAGAATCCTTCTCCTTCCCCTTCTTCACCTTACTCACTAAGGCATAGTTTTCTTCATCCTCCATGGATGAAGAACCATCTTTGGTGCTTCTTCTTATCTCCTCCTGCATCAAATCCGACCAAAATCATTCCCAATCTGGTAGTTTCTCTCTTCCATTTAATGAGTCTTGGTAGCTATGCCAGATCTTAGGAAGACTAAGGAGTGCAAGACTCACCATCTCATCATTAGTTTTCATGATCCCTACACTTCCAAGCTCATCCCTGCAGGTGGTGAGCTTGTTTAGATACGTAGAGATCATGTCACCCATTTCACACTTGATATTATGAAGCTTGTCTTTTATCACTAGTTTCCTCTGATCGCTACTGTTTTGATATAGATATTTCAATATTTTCCACATCAAAAATGGTGTCTCCTTCCCATGGAGACTCGAGACTATGTGGTCTCGAACTCCCTCCAGAAGGATTCTCCTTGCTCTAGCCACACATTTCTTCCATTCTGCCAATTCTGTAGCATTAGCCGCTCCGGGCTTGGGGACTTCTTAATCAATCAATTCCTTTAGACTGTTATCCTCTAATACTGCTTCCATGTGATCCTTCCAAGCTATATAATTTGATCTGCCATCAAGGGCATACTCGAGTCTTAAACCATTGAACGCCATTGGTGAAATTGAGATGTGATAAGAACTCGATTTCTATATTTAGGAACCTCAAACTTCAAACTTCTCCCTTCTTGTATACAGTTCCCTCCTTCGATCACCTTTGCTCTGATACCATGTAGAATTTCCCACTGTAGCTCAACAGGTTGTGCAATATACTAAAGCAAAATACAAGATCTACTTCTACAACAAACTTTGTGGAAGCTTAATCGAATATGAGTAAGATCAATAAGAACACATATAACTGAGAATGAGAAAGAAATCACACATGAACGCAGAAGAATAATCTGGGGAAGCTTCAGCCTAAAACCCTGATCTCTGTATTATAATTCAAGTGGAAATATGTCCAGATTACATAAAGCATTAGCTCACAAGCTATCCTACTCTCAGTACAATCCCTCTGGTGCTCATAGACAGTCAAAGGCTTCTCAAAAACCTTCTCCTCTACCCTCCAAGCCTCCTATTTCCTTGTGAAGTTTTTCCTGGGGTCCAGTGCTTCCACTTGTGTGAATTCCGACCTCACACTGCTCACATGGCTTAGTAGTAACTGCGCAATCCTGAAGGATATAATTCCTTCTACGTGGATAAGTTTCCTATATAGGAAAAATCCTCCAACTGATAGTACATTGTCCCTTCCTCTGATCTCAACTAGTTCTCTGACTAAACTGACATGCATGAGTTATTTATGAGAGAATATTCAATTATCTGAAGTGCAATAGTTACATGCATGATTGCATTAACTAACTGAACTCACAATTAATTCTACAAACTGTTAGAACTAATCTAACTAGACTTAACTCAGATAACTGAGCTAACTAATTACAACTCAAAGTACAACTCATCTTCATCTCCTTAACTAAGGAATAAATTCCTCAATCAATGGAGAAATTGTTGCATGTCTTCACATAAACTTCATGATTGATTTTCTCCAACTAATTAACTCAATATGAATTAATTAATTATTAATCAAATAGTTGCTAAGAACAAATTTGAATTTTACTTCTCAATTTTAGTTCAGGGACTAAGTAAAATTGGAATCTATCCTGAAATGTCGTTTATAGCAATGCTATTTTTAGCACTTCCATTTTTCATTCCTTGTTGCTATGTCCAACACTGGTACCCGAACTGCTATTTATAGCAATGCTATTTTTAGCATTTCTTGTTGCCATTTTCAACATTTTCTGCTTCAAGTAGAGCATATATGCCTTCCCACAAGATTTTACCAGGGCCTTGATAGGTAGTATCTGAAATTAACACCAATTTTCCTTGTCCTTCTTCCACTATAATGGGGGCCTTTGCCTTTCGAGATTCCTTAGACATCTTGACCAACTGTGTGATTCTGGATTAACACTGCAAAATGAGAAAGAGGAGCGTAATAGGAGAAAAACTTGAGAGGAGATAATACACAAATTGCAGACTAAAAGCAGTTATTCACATTAGATGCAAAAGATCTTCCATTGTACATAGCCACCATGGATGAAATCCTTTAAGGACTTAACCATAACTACCCCTTAATGCTTTACCGTAACTTCATAACGTGAAACTTTAATGCTGAAGTAATATATGTTGCATTGCAAGTTTTGCAATGGTCCTTTTAGAACAAGTGTCGTGACACTACGATTGTATTATTTTAATATTTGTGGAACCATCACATGTCGCAAATCGAGAGTTACAAGCCATGTTCAAAAGGTTTCTTTGCCTTGTTGCAATTGTGATGAGTGTTGAGCTAGCATGGGGAGATGGCGGGTTTCAAACTTGGCAAATCACATTTTGTTATTTATAATTGATTTATCCCTATATCACATGTATTCATAGTATGTATTACTCGCTTTTATCAAGAGCGCAATATGCAATAATTATGTCACATCGCAACTTTCCAAATGGATGTTCATGGGCTCTAAAGAATTTGATTTGCGATGAGCCGTCCTAAATACTCATAAAGCAACTTTTATATGAACAATATGAAAAATCTATTTTATTCAAAAGTTTTATTGCTCTTTTATATCCTAAAGGGGACCCATTTCTTATTTAACATTTTAAGACTAAGATTAAAAATTGAAAAGGGGTTTGGGGGGTTGTTGTATAGCACAACAATTGGTGATTCATTGGCAGAACCAGTTATCGCTGAATAAATAACGAAATTTCTAAAACTTTCTTAAGTAGAACCAATTGAGGAAAAGAAAACTATCTAAGAATTGGTTAGATAAAAATGTTACTTTGAATAGAAAAATATCCATTTTTGCAATTTATGCTACAAACCCTTATGATAAAATAAAAACACTTTTTTGGTTTCTTCAAGCTTTGATTGGTTATTAAAGATAAAGTAGGGGGCTCTTCCAAATTAGCTTTTAAATTTACTCTTTTGTCACAGGTAGTGCCTCTGCTACCAGCAAACATCTATAGTCTCGACAGGGTTACCTTTTAACCATGAATCATTCATTGTCCCATCCATCTAAGAGTATAACTTTTTAAAGATAAATCCAGAAAGATATATTTACATGTATTTTCATTTTTTACTTTTTTTTTTTTGGATAAAAGCCATTGTCTTGGTTTGGGAGCAAGAAGATGACAATTCCATTCACCGGTTGTAATTGAATTAAACAAGTTGGCTTGTAATGAGACCCCTTGTCTTATGATTAAGCCATTACCCTATTTTGATATGCAATATTTGTAATGTCAATTTAATTAGTTCCCTATGATCATGGTAAGCAAGCTCGTCATGAGACCTCTTATCTTTTTAAATCAGATATATTTTAGAATTACACTCTGAAAAATCATAAGCCTAGTGGATGGGGTGAATGACTTACTCCTTAAGAGTTTATGTATGACAATTCTAGAGTTGTGGATGCTTAGCTAGAGAAATTATTTACCTTTTTATAAATAACCCTTTTAACTGATAAAACTTAAAATGATTTACTGTATTTTCAAGGTTTTGAAGATTTCACAAATTTAAAGAGGATCTCAGAGTTTCATGTTTTATCTAATTTCCAAAATTGTAATCATTTCCTTCAAAGTTTCTACTTTTTTAAAAGCAAGTATTCACAATATTATTTCAAAGAGCTTTTGAATAGTGAAAATCCAATGGTAGACTATTTACAACATTATTTTCTAAAAGAAACTAGCTTGCATAAGGAATATGTACAGGTAAGAAGGGGTTACCTCCTCAGGAAAAGAATTTCTTTAAGATAAGCCCATTCACAAGAAGAGAATCTCTCTTTCCTGATAATTCTTGCAGTGGAAACGTTGATGAGCCTATCTTTTCAATGATTTGAAATGGTCCAAGCCACATCTTCTAAAATTTGGTATGCTTACCTTTGTCTTCATGTGCTTTGTCCCATTCCAAAACGAGATCACCAATCTGTAATGTTTTTGAACCGATAGAACTTGCATCAAAAGAAGATTTAATGACTTGTTGATGTTTATCATGAGTAATTTTGGCCTTTTCTCTTTCCTCATCCAATTTAGGAATTTGATCAAACCTTAATTGAATGGAGGAAGAAGGAATTTCTTCAATGAATTGTACTTGGGCTAGAGATGGGAGTGCTAAATTTGGTGGTATCACAACTTCTCTCCCATACACCAAGTCAAAAGAAGAAGTACTTATTGAGGCCTTTTGAGTTATGTGATCTTCCCATAATGTAAATATTAAATATTTATGCCAATTCCTTTGGTTTTGATCAGCAATTTTTTTAATAATCTTGATGAGATTCTTGTTAGTTGACTTTGCTAAGCCATTTCCTTGAGGATAGTAATTTGCAAAGTATTTTAACTTACAACCTCTCTTAAGAGTAAATTCAACTATACTATTCCCAGAAAAATAATATGCATTATCAAAAATAAGCACGTTAGGTAAACCAAACCTTGTAATGATGAACTGATCAATAAATTCAATAATCGCATCAAAATTTGCTACCTTTAGTGGAATTTCTTCTACCCACTTTGTGAAGTAGTCCGTGGCCATGAGGATATATCTGCATTTCTTGGAAGAATGTGGAACGATCTCTCCTATAATATCAAGCCCCCACTGTTCAAATGGTTGCTCAATGTTAACTCGTTG
Source organism: Pinus taeda (assembly GCA_000404065.3). NCBI lineage: Eukaryota > Viridiplantae > Streptophyta > Pinopsida > Pinales > Pinaceae > Pinus > Pinus taeda. Next base: position 43,398 of record APFE030136679.1, read on the forward strand.
TAAAGGAAAGGCTGGTTTCCTTTGTCTTCCACTAGCAGTTTGGCATATCTTACATTTGCTACGTAGTCATGGGAATATTTAAACAAAGTTGGCCAATAATATCCAACATGTAGTATTTTGTGAGCTGTAGTGTCTTCTCCAAAATGTCCACTTGTTGTGCCATCATGCAATTCCTGCAAAACCATTTGTGCTTCAGTTTTTTCAAGGCATCCTAATAAAAATGAATCATAGCTTCTCCTGAATAACACATTATCAATGATCTCAAAGTGTTTGGCTTTTAATCTTAAGGCACATTTGTTTTTGTAATTGAATGTAGGGGGAGCATATCCATTTTTTAAGTAAAAGATCGGATCAGCATATTGAGATTCAGGATTATTGATACTTATCTCATTTACTTGTGCAGTATTATCTAAATCTTCGTGGTCTGGAATATTGGAAGCTCCTGCCAATAACTTGCAAAAACCTTTCCCTCTAACAATTTTCGCTGGTTTAATATCAATATCATACTCTTGTAAATTTGTTACGGAGTTAGCTCTCTTCTCTCCTACTTCTCTTTGAACTAGCAATTGTCTCACTACAGAGAATGGGACTATTACTTTAGTGTATGTTTTTAGGAGGAATGGTCTAAAGTGTTTGGTAGACTTAAATACAACGAAAGCTTGTTTTTCAAATTCGGAATAATTGAGTTCAACACCCTAAAAATTAGAACTAAAGAAAGATATGGGTGTTTCTACTTGTTGGTCATTGATCTATGTTAAAACAACAGTGTAAGATGTTTCAATGGCAAAAGTATACAAAATAAAACGACTAGAAAAATTCGGAGTATTCAATGCAGGAGCATTAATGATAGCTTGTTTGATCGATTCAAAAGCCTCTCTTTCATTATGTCCCCATTTGAAGACTGAATTTTTCTTAATCATGGATTGCAAGGGCAAAACTATATGAGAAAAATCAGGAACAAATCTCTTCACAAAATTTATCTGTCCCAAAAATGATTGCATAGATTTCTTATTATGTGGCAAAGGGATATGATAAATCTCTTTTATCATGTAAGGATCAATGTATATGCCATCTTTGGATACAATAAGCCCTAAGAGTTTACCTTCATTAAGAGCGAAGAATGATTTCTTGGGATTTAAAGAAATCCCATATTTTTTGCAACATTCAAAGATCTGTTTTAAATTGTTCAGATGATTGCTCTTTTTCTTAGAATAGACAATTATTTCATCTAATTAAACAATGACTATCCTATCAATCAAACCTTTCAAGGCTATATCCATGGCTCATTTGAAAATAGCTCCAGCATTTATCAAACAAAAAGGCATTTTCTGATAAGCATATGTTCCCCATTTCGTTCTGAATGTAGTCTTTAATCTATCATCTGGATGTACCAGTATCTGATTGTATCCTAAAAAACCATCAAGAAAAGACATTAACTCTAAGATAGCTACTGATTGAAGTATCTACTCCATTGTTGGTAATGGGAAATTATATTTCTGACATGCTTTGTTAAGATTTCTAAAATCTATGCAAATCCTAATATCACCATTCTTTTTATTACAAGTACTAAATTTGAGGCCCATTTAGAATGTTTGATAGGAAATATTATTTTGGTTTTAAGCAGTTTATTCAAATTTGCTTTGATTTGACTTTCAAGATTTGGGTGAATTTTCCATAGCTTTTGTTGTGCAGGTTTCTCATCATAAATCATTGGAATTGTGTGTTGAATGATATGTAGAAAATTTGTGAATAATATGACACTTATTCATAGAGATTATCATAATTATACACTATTTGCATAATCATGCATAATACATAACCTCCTCTACCATTGATCATCAATTTTGCGGAATTAGAAACAATCGCATGCGAACATAGAAGCATCAATCGCACATATCAACACAGTATTTCACTTGGGAAAGCATCTCCCTAAAAACCCCAAACTATCTATCTATTATATTGATTGAGAACATGTAACAATACATAGTACAATACTCCTTGCAAGTACTCAGTACTATCTCCACCTGTTACACACAAACTAGCTCAGATCTGAATCAATCACAAGTTCAAATCTCCTTCGCTGCTTGCCTGCCTCCATTGCACAATCCTGCATGAGAATAGATGAGAATGACACCAAATGTGTGATACAAATTCGTATTCCCTTTGGTTATACCATGCAATCCTCATTAGCATTACTCAATCCATGCATGTGAAAACAACATGCACAACTATAGTCGCAACTGACAGCTATCTTACCCTTTCACTCACCTCTAACACTTGTCTCCACTGAACTGTCCATGCACTGAGTTAACTGATGTATTCTTCAGTTGCTTTATGAGTTAATAATTAGTGAATTAATCTAATAACTAATTCACACCACTCATCACTTAGTCTATTGATCAATTAGACTAAATACAACTAGTTCAACTAAGTCAAACTGAACACAACTCCATTAACTACTCATCCAACTCCACAGAACTCAATCACTGATTTTCTAGCTAAAGTCCTTCATGCAATAGCTCAAGTAACCCATAAGAACCATGTTTTCCTTCTGGCAACTTCATGTGCGACATCTGTAGCTCGAACTGAAGCACTCCAAGAGAATAAGATAATGTTTATAGTCCAAATATTATTAAGAGCTAATAATATTCGACTGTTCTATTTTTAGCTTGGCAGTATAAAAATAGACTCCACCCATAAGTCTAAAAATACAGGTCCATCTATTTTTACCAACTTGACCAATCATCCAAAAATAGCATCCTGCAACTCATAGACCATGATCCATATGTCTAAAAATAGACTTTGCGCCAAAAATAGCCTGCGGGCCCACTTAGTGAAGGTGGCTTCTTTTCACTAAGCTCCATCATCTTGTTGCATTCTCAACACTCTTCTCAACAAGATATGGATTATCAACAACCCCTATCTTGTCTCGATGGTACTCAAATTTGCTCCTAGTGAGTGCCTTCATCAAGATATCAGCATCCTGATCCTCCGTGGGAATATATGAAAGTAACATGATTCTCCGCTGCACACAATCTGAAGCTGCTACACCAATCGTGGCTCCTCCACAATCGTCCGAGACTTCTTCCTGCTTTGCATGTTGAGAGGTAATATGCCCTCCCTCTCAACCACCAAGTCTCCATCAATTTCCTTGCTGCTCAAGGCTTTGCATGCATCTACCTGCAATTGATAAAGGTTCTTGACTCGAACCCCTATCTTCCGGGTTTCTCCAGTTGTCTTACTGTGCAAGAAAGCCTTTCCCTCGCTGAAAACAACATCATATCCCTTGTCTTCTAACATCACCACAAAGATAAGATTCTTCTTCAATCCTGGAACATGCATCACTTCCTTTAATACAAATGGTTTACCAGACTCCCTCTTAAAGGAAATGGTACCTATACCAGTCGCACTGTATCTACCATCATCGCCCATCTCAATGTGCACTCCAAGATATTTCTCATCTAGATCAGAGAACAAGTCTCGATCTCCTGTCATGTGAAAAGACGCACCACTATCCAAGAACCATACTGATCCCATCACACTTGATACCCAGCATGCGATTAGCAAAAAATATAGCTCAAACTGCGAGGCTAAGGCCTTTGCCACTGCAGATCCAGCAGCTTGCTTATTTTTTTCTTCTCTGGACAATTTGTGGCATAGTGTCCATGCTGGTGACAGTGAAAGCACTTCACCTTGGACATGTCCTACTTCTTGCCTTTCGCACTGGAATGAGAAGATTTCTCATTCTTCCCCTTCTTGGCTTTGGTAGCCAAAGCACAATCTTCTTCATCAGATACCTTTGATGAAGATCCGACCCTGGTATTTCGCCTGATCTCCTCTTGCACAAGATTTGACCAAAGTCTCTCCCATCCTGGAAATTTCTCCCAACCATTGACAGAGTCCTAATAGGAATGCCAACTCTTCTGAAGACCAAGGAGAGCCAAGCTCACCAAGTCCTCATCATCGATAGTCACCCCCACACTTCCCAGCACATCCCAACATTGGGTGAACTTCGTGAGATACCTGGGCATACTGTCATCATTCTCACATTAATGTTTCTGAGTTTATCCTTGAGCGCCAACTTCCTCTGGTCGCTCTTGCTTCGGAATAGATCTGTCAATGCTTTCCACATCAAGTACGGAGAAGCATTTCCATGGAGGCTGGATACAATGTGATCCCTCATGCCCTCTAACAGAATCTGTCGACACTTTGTTGTCTTCTTTTGCCAATCCCCGACTTGAGCAGCATCAGTAGGTTTTGAAACATCCGCATCTATGAACTCCTTCAACCCATTGTCATCTAACACCACCTCCATCCTATCCTTCCATGCAATATAGCTTGAGCTACCTTCAAGGGCATACTCCAATCGAAATCAGTTGAAAGACATTTCAACTTTGACACCAAGAAAACACTGCTGCAAATTCAAATTCCACCAGCTCAAAAATCAACCGCTTCTGATCTAAAATTCGTGAGAACAAAGTATTTCTTGTACATAGATTGACTGTATGGGCATTCGCCAGATATCTCACCTTCCAAAAGAAGGATGAATCCAGAGGCTACCTGGCCCGATTACATACTCTGCCTGAAGAAATAATGTAAACAATTTCTGAATAATAGATCCGATGATCAATCCTCGCTTTGATATCTTGTAGAACTTTTTCTACAAATCAACCAGCTCTGATACCATGTAGAAAATTCGTGAATAATATGACACTTATTCACAGAGATTATCCTGATTATACACTATTTGCGGAGTCATGCATAATACATAACCTCCTCTACCATTGATCATCAATTTTGCAGAATTAGAAACAATCGCATGTGAACATAGAAGCATCAATCACACATATCAACACAGTATTTCACTGGGGAAAGGATCTCGCTAAAAACCCCAAACTATTTGTATATTATATTGATTGAGAACATGTAACAATACATAGTACAATACTCCTCGCAAGTACTAAGTACTATCTCCACCTGTTACACACAAACTAGCTCAGATCTGAATCAATCACAGGTTCAAATCTCCTCCACTACTTGCCTGCCTCCACTGCACAATCTTGCATGAGAATAGATGAGAATGACACCAAATGTGTGATCCAAATTCGTATTCCCTTTGGTTATACCAAGCAATCCTCATTGGCATTACTCAATCCATGCATGTGCAAATCACATGCACAACTATAGTCACAACTGACAGCTGTCTTGCCCTTTCACTCACCTCTAACACTTGTCTCCATTGAACTGTCCATGCACTGAGTGAACTGATGTATTCTTCAATTACTTTATGAGTTAATAATTAGTGAATTAATTTAATAACTAATTCACACCACTCATCACTTAGTTTATTGATCAGTTAGACTAAATACAACTAGTTCAACTAAGTCAAATTGAACACAACTCCATTAACTGCTCATCCAACTCCACAGAACTCAATCACTGAAGTTCTAACTGAAGTCTTTCATGCAATAGCTCAAGTAACCCATAAGAACCACGTATTTCCTTCTGGCAACTGCATGTGCCACATCCGTAGCTCGAACTGAAGTGCTCCAATAGAATAAGATAATGTTTATAGTCCAAATATTATTAAGAGCTAATAATATTTCACTGTTCTATTTTTAGCCTACCAGTCTAAAAATAGACTCCGCCCATATGTCTAAAAATAGAAGTCCATCTATTTTTACCAACTTGACCAATCATCCACAAATAACATCCTGCAACTCATAGACCATGATCCATATGTCTAAAAATAGACTTTGTGCCAAAAATGACCAGCGGGACCACTTAGTGAAGGCGACTTCTTTTCACTAAGCTCCATCATCTTGTTGCATTCTCAACAATATCAATGCGGATAGAAGTCATTTATTATCATTGATGACTCAGCTGCGATGTTTGTGACTCCCAACATTCCTGCACACCTGCGGCATTAACATTGTATCTATGGGATTTGGCCGAGGTGCGGTGTATTTATTCCTGCAGTAATGTGATGTTGTCATTCTTGGAGGGAGCTCCCCATCAACGGTACCCGATCAACGATGTGATCGAATGGCAGGGAGGAGTCTTCGACTTCTATTCCTTTGGCGTTTGATGTCTTTCCTCCATTTTGACGAGGGTTTCCACTGCTCCGAGGAGGGTTTTTGCACTAAACAATGGTAGGTCATCTGTCTCTTATCCTTTGCTGGTTGCTCGATCGTTCGGTATGATAATTCAAACGTGTCTTCACTGGATGTTGGCTCTCTCAATAGGTACAAAATTTCCTTATCGTGCCTGCGTTCCGAAGGGAGGAGGGTTTCTACCCATAACTCTGGCTCTGGGTAAGAACTGTAAAATCTTAAGTTTTTTGTTTGTTCATTCGACTGTAAAATTTGACTTTAATTAATGTTCAGCTTTCTAACCCTGTTGTATTCTTTCAGGTGGAATGGCATTAAGGTTGCCCAAGACTTGGGAGGGGCGTCGAATCTTGTCTCAGCTCCTTCTCCTAGTTGTGGCACCATCTCTTGGGCAAAACCACCGAGTATTTTATTAAGTTTGTTCTTGTAAGGCTTGATAGCCAGAGGGTTATTTTTCATAAGAAAGTATGCTATGGCATAACTAGCTGTCTCTGTATTTAGGATTTTAAGTCAGTTTACCGGACAAATATTGAATATGGTTTAATGGCAGGGTTATCTCGCGACCCAACCCTAAATTTTATGGTTTTTCTTTATATTTATGGATAATGAACTCGAACAGGCCTTGTTTTGCATGGTTACATTATATAAGCTACTTATTCAGCCTCTCTCTGAATTTTCTGAAGTTTAATATACATATGAGCTTTTGGGAAAATGAGGGTTTAATAGCAATTTTTTCTTTGACTGCTCTAGTTCTATGTGTGTTGTTCGCGAATTTCCTGTGTGAGAGTGTGGGCCAGTCGGGGTTCTATGACCCATCGACCATGACTTGAAATTTCTTAGTTACTGTTTACAACAATATATATTATTGTCTGCAATTACCGTGAATAAGTAAATATAACATTTGTAACATTATCTAGTTATTTTGTTCTTTCTGTCAATGATTTGCTTAGTTAATTTAATTGACTGTTAGAAGAAAATGTTAGTATTTTATTAAGAGTTTTTAGTGTTCTTCCATAATGGGAAATCTTTCTATTTCTTAGTTTGAATTCCTTTACTGCTTCTTTAATAACGGGATATGGACTATTTAACTGTAAGAGTTTTCTATTTTGAATACAGTCCTCCTTAAATGACTGGCTTTAGGTCCTCCTTAAATGACTGGCTTTACAGTGTATTGGCGGTTTTCTCATTCATAGTTCATAATGCTTAGATACTGATATTATTTTTTTTAAATAGCGTAGGCCTTAGATGTTTCTCTACTTAGTTCCTTTAAAATCTTGGCTCTTTAGGGCGTACTTACCCAAACTCTATCTTGCTTGATTATTTCAGTTGTACTACAACATGTTCCATGAAAACTAGAGAATTTATCTATTGCTACTACATACTGTAAGGACTGTATGTTGTTTTAATTATACATATTTTCTTCATTATTTACCATTTACCAAACATATTCATATGTAACTGTCTCCAAGCATAGACTTTAATTAACAAAATACAAGTCCTACTTTTATTGAACTATCAATAAGCATAGTCTAACTAGAAGACTGTAAATTTCAGATTTCCTACATATTTATTGCGAAAATATTCTACTTATCTGGAATTTAGCTAGTTGTCAGATTCAGTGCAATGTTAGATCTTGCTGCTAGCTATTTTGCCTCCCAACCTTGAGACTACTGTTGCTAGCTATTTTGCCTCCAAACCTTGAGACTATTGTTACAGTCAGTCTCCCCTCGAGTTGTCCCTAATTTAGGAACTTCCTTCTTTAAATGTCAGAAGTCTGTTATCTAGTCCAAACCAAGTGTAGCCATAGGAAGATCTGTCTGACCTATGAGCACAAATTTTCTTCCTTCATCTATTTTCCATTCTCTGATCTCAGATACCCCTATCCTCTTCCTCTTCTTGAATTAAATCCTCAAGAAATCAGTTAGGGATAGATAATTGTCCTTCTAACTAATTAGCAAGTAAAAATGATATTTACTGATAACTGTTGTTTTATTTAAGAAAATAATTAAATTCCAAAAATAGTTTTTATAACTAAATAAAAGTCTTTTTGATCTGCAATAATTTAAATATTTACATGGTAATGGATATCACAAATACCATGACTCAATTTAATTTTTATAATATTTTATTTTTAAGAGTTATTTTTTATTTTATTCTTTTATTTTATTTTAACCGGGTTAAAATTTACATTACATTACATTAAATATTTTATTTACATTATATTTATTTGTATTTTATCTAATTTGACTTAATCAAAATGTTAAACATTAAATTACCACATCTCTCTCATAGGTTGTAGAGATAACAAAGTTAAAATGTTTACATTACTTTAATATTTTTATTTAAATTTAAATTAATTTTTTATTCTTATTTTTATGTAATTTAACTTAGCCAAAATGTTAAACATTACATTACAATGTCTCTACCATACTAAGTTGGAGAGCGCTTGGCACAAAGAAACATTTCCACGTAGGAGTCTATTTTTAAAACTTTATCACAATTAGTCAATATTAATCTTTAAACATGTATAAACTCTACTTTTAAGAGTAGTCTTAAGTAATACTTTTTGAAAAATATTAGTGTTTATTGAATCCAGCAAAGATTCATTAAAATCACGAGTTTTACAAATGAACTCTCCACAATCAAAATGCTATAGAAATTTTTGAAGGCCCTGAATCCATATATACAATAAAAAAAATTAATTTAAACAACAGAAATCAACATTAACTACAATTTTAAATCTTTAAATTTAAAAAAAAAAATAAAATAATATCACACACTTCGAAAATTCAAATATGCCAACAAACTAATATTCAACCACGACATTTAATTATTCAACAACCATATTCAATAATGAAATAGTCGGGATCTCAATCACTTTCAAGAGAATCCAATCATAATCATTATATAGGTAAGTGACAAAGTCGCACCGCACATTTTGGAAAAATGAATTTCCAACCAACAAATATTCAACAACCATCTCTAATAATAATTAAATAGTTTATAAATTTAAATTTAAATTATCTTAATCGCCTATTAAGAAAATTCAAAAAAATAAATCATTAATAATATTTAATTCAATTAACTTTAACATATTATTTAAGATTTTTCCCTCATAATCCTAAATTATTAATATATAATTAATAATTGTTATTATATAATTTAAAGGATTTAATATTAATTACTTATATTTTAATAAAAATTTAATATTGTTAATTTTAAAAATTGACTATATAATATTGTATGTTTATTTTAATGGCATGGTTAATTTTTGAAGGGGTTAATTTCGTTTTGGAATTGTAATTGGTTTTTCAATTTTATATTTGTAAAATTTTTTTCTTTAAATTTTATATTTATTGCGTTAGGATTTATAATTTAAAAATTATTTTTATATTATTATAATATTATATAATATATATATAATATATTATTTAAATTAGCAAGTTAAGAGATCAATTTTTAAGACTAAAATTTTTTGAGTTGTAAACTTGAAAAAATTTATATATTTAGAAATTTTGATTAGTTAAAAATCAATCTATGTTGATTTTTAATAATATTATTTATATTTAATCTTTATGGAATATTACATATAATTTGGTTAATAGTGAAGAAAAAGAGAGATGAAATATTTCTCAAAAATAATTGAAACATTTTTTAGATGAATTAAAATTGTTACTTAAAAATTAAATTAAAAACAAAAATATTATAAAAGTAATTGATTATGAAATGAGTTATTGTTTTTCAGTATGTGGTATTAATAAGCCATAGTATTGTAGCAAAGCCTATTTACAGGTTAATAATATCCATGATAAAGTGGGAGTGAATATTTGATTAAGAATCTTGTTATTTTTTAAATATTAAGTTCTTATGTACTTATTAATTAACTTTTAATATGATTATGTAATAATTATTTTAATTT
>APFE030136679.1:53638-72280 GCA_000404065.3 Pinus taeda
TTATTTACTAAGTCTACAACATCTATCTCATATTGGCCTTTAAATTACTTTTAACTTTTTATTATTTTTTAATTAAGTGGATACATAAATATTTATAAACATTTACACCACTACAACATTTCTGACATACCTCAGTTGTAGAGTGTCTCTTGACACAATAATTAAAAATACGGGGTAAATATTACTTAACCATACCCTCATATTAGACTATAGAGCACCTATCGACATAATAATTTAAAGTACATAGTAAATATTACTTAATCATAGATTATTAATTATTATCTTTGGCATTTTAAAATATATTATGGATATATATTATATATATTATAATATATATAGATATATTATATATATAGAAAGATATATAATTATAATAGTTATTATTTTATTTATTTTATATATATGGTGTTGAAATGTATTAGTTAAGATAGATATTTAAATAGATAATTTAAGTTTTAGATTGATATATTTTTAAAACATATAAGAATTATACATCTTCTTCAGATTAGAAAGAGAAAATACATTTTTTTAAATTGTTTTATCTCTTTAAAATTCATGTAAAATTGTGTTAATTAACAAGGATATCGAAATATTTTATTCATGGTTAATAGTAACAGTGAAATATTTTTACCCACATCTCATTTATACTCAATGGTAATATTAACCAGTATAGATTAGTCTTACTGGCCATCTAGCAAGCACCGAGAAGGATCAAATTTCTTGAGGCTTAAATTCATTTTCAAGTTTTTCACTTTAAACATCCACGGGAAAATCAGCGTAGATAAACCTAACGGGATCTACCGGCTGACCAAACTAGCAAGGTCTAAGAGGCATCTACTACGTAGATCAACCTGAAGGGATCTACCCTCCGACCAAACTAGCAAGGCCTAACAGGGATCTACCAGATATATCAACTTGAAGAGATCTACCCGTCAACCAAACTAGCAAGGCCTAACAAGGATCTACCCGATAGATCAACCTAAAGAGATCTACCCACAGACCAAACTAGTAAGGCCTAATAGGGAAAATCCAAGTAGATCAACCTCAAGGGATCTACCCGTCAACCAAACTAGCAAGGCCTAACAAGGATCTACCCGATAGATCAACCTGAAGAGATCTACCCGCAGACCAAACTAGCAAGGCCTAACAGGGAAAATCCAAGTAGATCAACCTGAAGGGATCTACCCATCGACCAAACTAGCAAGGCCTAACAGGGATTTACCAGGTAGATCAACCTAAAGGGATCTACCTGCCGACCAAGCTAACAAGGCCTAACATAGAAAATCCAAGTAGACCTCGTCGATCAAACTAGCAAGGCTAAGGGATCTAAAGGGATCTACCGGCTGACCAAACTAGCAAGGTCTAAGAGGAATCTACTACGTAGATCAACCTGAAGGGATCTACCCTCTGACCAAACTAGCAAGGCCTAACAGTGATCTACCAGATATATCAACTTGAAGAGATCTACCCATCAACCAAACTAGCAAGGCCTAACAAGGATCTACCCGATAAATCAACCTGAAGAGATCTACCCACAAACCAAACTAGCAAGGCCTAACAGGGAAAATCCAAGTAGATCAACCTGAAGGGATCTACCCGTCAACCAAACTAGCGAGGCCTGACAAGGATCTACCCAATAGGTCAACCTGAAGAGATCTACCCGCAGACCAAACTAGCAAGGCCTAACCTGCAGACCAAACTAGCAAGGCCTAACAGGGAAAATCCAAGTAGATCAACCTGAAGGGATCTACCCATCGACCAAACTAGCAAGGCCTAACAGGTATTTACCAGGTAGATCAACCTAAAGGGATCTACCCGCCGACCAACAAGTAGACCTCATCGATCGAACTAGCAAGGACAAGGGATCTACCTGCCGACCAAGCTAGCTAACAAGGCCTAACACAAAAAATCCAAGTAGACCTCATCGACCAAACTAGCAAGGACAAGGGATCTACCTGCCGACCAAGCTAGCAAGGCCTAACACAGAAAATGCAAGGCTTAATAGGGAAATCAAGGATCTACCCGTCGACCAAGCTAGAAAGGCCTAACCCTAAGGGCCTTGAGGAGATTTGACCCCATGACCTCTGGATAAGTGAGGTACTTAGCAAGTGGAACTCAACCAACCAAGCTATCCCTTGGGGCTATTGCTGATATTAAAATATATTAGTTAACACAAATATTCATTTAAGTTCTATGCTGAAAATTTTTAAAAAGGTATAAGCATTATGGTTAGAGTATAAAGTGAAATATTTTTAACACATTTCTTTTTAACACAATACCAATAACAACAAATATAGATCTATTTTAACCACCAATCTAGCAAAGGTCTATATAGATCAGTTTTTTCCTTAACCTTCCTTCAAGTTTTGCACTTTAACATAAATTGTCACTTCAAAAAATTCAATAAAAAAAAAATTGTGATTAAAATGAATCTATACCAGTTTAAAATACACTTAATTATTGGTTAATTTTAAAATATTTAATTTATAACCCATGTTAAATTTTATTATTAGTAGTATTATATAATAAAAATAACTAATAATGAAAAAATCAACATTATCCATAAATAAAATATTCTAATTTAGACTTTAACTTTACATTAACTCTATGAAAATAAAATAAAATAAATTAATTCTTTCAAAAATATGAAATTATCCCCAGCTTAATATAGTTTTGGCATGTCATACGTAAAAATAATATTATCAGGCAGAAGATATTTTAATGAACCGTCTTTCAAAAATCTTTAGAAAATTGACGTGGCCTATGAAGTCAACAACAAATTGGAAAAATTCATCTGCACCTACCTGGTTTAACATCATCGACTTTCGGGAAAGTCCCCTGAAAACGATGCGATCATATTTCGGCATTACTTTATCATAGTCAATGAAATATCAAGAAATGTCATCGCAAGAGGGGGACAAAGGACAAACTATAAGAAGGCCAAAGGAAAAATTATAGGTGAGTAATATGTTTTTCGGGAGGAAGTCGATTGAAAACTTGTTTATTGGTTTTTTCTGAACAGGGTTGGAATTTCAAAATAAATTTATTTGTTAAATGGAATAGTTTTTATATTTTTTTATATAGTTTTCATAATTTTAAAAAAAAAAATAAATTTGTAAAATTTCAAATTATATTTAATAAACAAATCACTCCCTAATAAATATTTTAGGCATCAAATTCCAAATTCCATCCCTACCTCTGAGTCTTGACTGAAACCTGTTTAGCTGCAGTCAACCTTTAAATGGTCATTTTTTCCAAAAATAATTTATATTTTGTTTTTTAATGGGATATGGTGAAAAATGGGATATTGTATTTCAAAATTAAGAAAACATTGTTAAATGCATTTTCGAAAAGTCCGGTGTAATGTGATTTCTTAATGTGTATATATCATTATTTTTTATTAATGTAAAAAGTAAATCTTATCCAACAAAAAATTGTACTTGGATTTTCAAATTTTAATTTTGGATTCTGAAATTGTAATATTGGATTTTGAAATTGTAATAATTTTGTTGATTTTTTTTATTGTAATGTTATTTAGGGCTTTTTGGTAGAATATGTTAGAGTTAATAAGAAATATAATATTTTATGAAAGGTACAAAGAGTATTAGAAAGTTTATTGGGTATTGGAAAGTTTAAATGAAAATGGGAAAGTTGAATTTATATTTTTTAATATATTTTAATTTATAATAAATTATGTTAAAGTAATAATTAAAAAATTTTAAAATTGTAAATGGTTTTTGGTTTGTAAAATAGGGTATTTAAATCTGTTTGGTTAGCTAATATTAGAGGGTAATTTTGGCAAAAACTTTTTTTTGGCTCCCATGGCTAGTTGTACTAATGAGGGACTTTTAAATTTTACAGCTTGCAATTTACATTGTTCCATGATCTTGGGGCTAATATAACTCAGGGTAGCCCCGGGATCAATTAAAATAGATACAATTCGGCCAAAAAGTTTACCTTCAAATTCGACCCTAGTTGGCTGAAACTCTGCTTGATGATCTTCAAGGGCGGCATTAATTTTAGGGAGGCTTCTTGCTACTTCTCCCACTGTGGAAGCTTGTTGTATTTGCGAAATCTGATCAACTCATTTACGCTGTGGGAAATTTTTGACGTAATGTGGACCTCCGCATCCCCAACACTATATCGGGGGTCTGTTAGTTAATTCTGCTTCAGTTTTGCCAGCTTTCTCATTAATCCTTTTTTCGCCTGATACTTTAAATCTGCGCTGATTTTTATTAAAATTCTAGTTAGTTTGACCTTTATACAATCCCTTGTTGCCTGGACCCTTATTCAGGGCCCTTGTAGCTGGGAACAAATTTACTTCCCTTTTTATCATTCCATCTCTTATTCATATATCCCTTCAGTTTGTTTTTCTGGTAGCAGATCTGTGCCTCACGAATAACTTCGTCCATGGTTTTTGGGTTGTTGAACTCCAGTTGTTCTTTCATGAACAATGGAAGACTGTTGATAAACCGTTGCACCTTTGCTTTTTCTTTGTGTATGTAAGAGACATACCAAAGTAATGATGTAAACTTTCTTATGAACTCACCCATAGACATCTGGCCCAGCTAGAGATAATGAAACTCTTTTGCTTTCTCATTGTAAAATCTCTCTGTTAGATATTTTTCTTTAAAATATTTATGAAATTTTTCCCAGGCTATGCTCTGTTCATTTACTCCTCGAACTATGTTTACTTCCTCCCACCATAGTGTGGTCTTTCCTTGTAGCTGGAAAATGGCCAAACGAGCCTTCAAATTATGGTCATATTTGTACAGCTGGAAATACTTATTCATATTTATGAGCCATGCCTCTGTCACTCCTTCCTGCTCACCCTCAAAGAGAGGAGGCTTTATTTTTTGGAATTCCCCCTGAAGTTCCACTTTCTGCCTTTTCTGTGTCTTTTGATTGACACGTTATCTGATTCTTCTTCACGATTTTCTTCGCCACCTTCTGTTTCCACATCCTCTATTCAAAATTCTTGTTCCCCTGTCATATTTCCGTGTCTAGGGCTAGGGATTAGTGGCCAATGATTATGTCTATCAGATAGATTCTTCATAATTTTCCATGTTCTTGCATCAGTGTTTTGTTGTCTGCTTGTAACCGGGTCATCTCGTCCTTCAAGTCTTGTATTGTCACCATGATATCTGCATTGGTATTCCGTGGCTTATCGCCCAGCTGTACCCAAACCTTAGGATTGCCTTCCTGAAATGATGTGGGTCCTGTCCAAAATAGGGATCTAGGTGGTAAATTTCTAGCTCTTCTCATGTTGACTGCTCCCTGCTTCCTACGTGCATATCACCAAGTTTGTTATTTCATGATTCAAGAGGTCTTAGTTTGGCAACCTGAGCGCTCTGATACCATATGTCACAAATCTACTTGTTATATCTATATAATAAAAAAAAAATGAATAACATAATATCACATGGCAATTTTTACCACTACACTGTAAACATTATTATGCATAAAATTTATGTTCACCTATATAAAGGCAATCTGATATGATTTCTAAACTATACGGTTACCTTTATTATGGGTCAACTCTTAAATCAAAACACGTCCTTATAATGTGCCAATATAATGATTCATATATATATATATATATATATATATATAATATATATATATATATATATATATATATATATCGACCCATTACTAACGTAAGTATTAATACAGTGGTTCTTTCTTAACCCAATCATAACATTCAAGCTTGTTTTAGTTTAGTCCAGAAATCTAATGAATATTTCTGGCATACATATCCCAATGTGGACTGAAGTCATTTATTATCGTTGATGACTCATTTGCGATGTTTATGACTCCCAACAGTCCCGCACACATGCGGCGTTAATGTTGTAGCTGTGGGATTTGGCCGAGGTGCAGTGCATTTACTCTTGTAGTACTGCGACAATGTCATTCTTGGAGGGAGCTCCCCATCAACAGTACCTGAACAATGATGTGATCGAATGGTAGGGAGGAGTCTCTGACTTCTATTCCTCCGGCGTTTGATGTCTTTCCTCCATTTTGATGAGGGTTTTCACTGCTTCGAGGATGGTTTTCGCGCTGAATGATGATAGGTCGCCTGTCTCTAATCCTTTGCTACTTTTTCGATCATTCGGTATGAGAATTCATACATGTCTTCACTGGATGTTGGCTCTCGCAACAGGTACAAAATGTCTTTCTCATGCCCACGTTACGAAGGGAGTAGGGTTTCTACCCATAACTCTGACTCTCGATAAGGACTGTAAAATCTGAATTTTTATGTTTGTTCATTTGACTGTAAATTTTGACTTTAATGTTCAAAATTCTAACCTTGTTGTATTCTTTCAGGTGGAATGGTGTTAAGGTTTCCCAAGACTTGGTAGGGGCGTCGAAACTTGTGTCAACTCCTTCTCTTGGACGTGGCACCATCGCTTAGGCAAAACCACCGGGTATTTTATTAAGTTTTTTATTGTAAGGCTTGATAGCCAGAGGGTTATTTTTCATAAGAGAGTATGCTATGGGATAACTAGTTGTCTCTGTATTTAGGATTTTCAGTCGGTTTTAACACACGAATATTACATATGGATGGTGGGGTTATCTCTCGACCCAACCCTAGATTTTATGGTTCTTCTTTATATTTAAGGATAATGAACTCAGGCAGGCCTTGTTTTGCATGGAAACATTATATAAGCTACTTATTTAGCCTCTCTTTGAATTTTTGAAGTTTAATATACACTATGAGCTTTTGGGAAAATGAGGGTTTAATAGCGATTTTCTCTTTGACTATTCTAGTTCTATGTGTGTTGTTCACAAGATTTCATGTGTGAGAGTGTGGGTCAGTCGAGGTTCTATGGCCCGTCGATCGTGACCCGAAATTTCTTAGTTAATATTTACAACAGTATATCTTATTGCTTGCAATTACCGTGAACAAGTAAATAGAACATGTGTAACATTATTTGGTTATTTTGTTCTTTCTGTCAATGATTTGCTTAGTAAATTTTAATTGACTGTTAGAAGAAAATGTCAGTCTTTTATTCAGAGTTTTCAATGTTCTTCTAGAATGGGAAACATTTCTATTTCTCAGTTTGAACTCCTTTACTACTTATTTAATAATGGGATATGGACTATTTAATTGTAAGAGTTTTTTATTCCTAATACGATCCTCCTTAAGTGACTGGCTTTACAGTGTATTGGCAGTTTTCTCATTCATAGTTAATAATGCTTAGATATTGAAATAGCATAGGCCTTAGATGTTTCTCTTCTTAGTTCCTTTAAAATCTTGGCTCTTTAGGGCGTACTTGCCCAAACTCTATCTTGCTTGATTATTTTAGTTATACTACAGCATGTTCCATGAAAACTGGAGAATTTATCTATTGCTACCACATACTGTAAGGATTGTTTGTTGTTTGAATTATTCATCTTTTCTCCATTATTTACCATTTACTAAACATATTTATATGTAACTATCTCCAAGCATAGACTTTAATTAACAAAATACCAATCCTTCTTTTATTCAACTATCAATAAGATAGTCTGACTAGAAAACTGTAAATTTCAAATTTCCTACTTATTTATTGCGAAAATATTCTACTTATCTGGAATTTCGCTAGTTTCTAGATTCAGTCCAATGTTAGACCCTGTTGTTAGCTGTTTAGCTTGTGACTAGTGTCATAGTAAATCTCCCCCCAAGTTGTACCTAATTTAGGAAATTCCTTCTAAATATCAGGGGTTCTGCTATCTGGCCCAAACTAGACTTAGCCACAGGAAGATATGTCTGACTTATCAGCACAAATTTTCTTCCTTCATCTCTTTTCCATTCCCTGATCTCAGATACCCCTATCCTCTTGATTTTCTTGAGTTAAATCCTCAAGAAATCAGTTAGGGACAGATAACTGTCCTTTTAACTAATTAGCAAGAAAAAATTATATTCATTAATAAATGTTGTTTTATTTAAGAAAATAATTAAATTCCAAAAATAGTTTTTATAACTCAGAAAATAAAAAGAATGTTTGATCTACACTAATTTAAATATTTACATGGTCTGTGGATATCACAAATACCATGGCTCAATTTAATTTTTATTATTATTTTATTTTTGTAGAGTTATTTTTATTTTTATTCTTTTATTTTATTTTAACCAGGTTAAAAATATTTACATTACAATTACATTATAATTTTATTTAATTAGTAGTTGTATCTAATTTGACTTAATCAAAATCTTGAACATTAAATTACCACATTCTTTATTAGGTTGTAGAGATAACAAAGTTAAAATGTTTATATTACATTAATATTTTTATTTAATTTTAAAATAATTTTTTGTTCTTATTTTTATGTAATTTAACTTAGCCAAAATGTTAAACATTACATTACAATGTCTCTACCATACACAATTGGAGAGCACTTGGCACAAAGAAAAATTTCCACGTAAGAGCTTATTTTTAAAACTTTATCACAATTAGTCAATATTAATCTTTAAACATATATAAACTGTAACAATCACTTTTAACAAATATAATAACAATATATATATAAAAAAATTGTTTACCCCTAAACTTGATTACCAATACATATTTATTCTTGTGCATTAAAGTTCTAATATAATTTGTGGCTGACGTAGAGTCGGTCAGCTCACCCTCTAGTTGTATGTGCTTAATGTTTGCATAGTGTACCATGTTGCCACGGAGGTTAACACTAATAGATCACATGGCCTTCGGTATTATGGCATTTACTTCCCTGCTCTGGCTGAGTTGGTCTTCATACGTGGTGAGTCATGGCGTGGTCTCGGTCAATGATGTTAAATTTGATCGCTACTTGTTTCATCGTTCGAATTCCATCTGTCCTGCCTCACCTCCGTTGATTCTTGTCCGGCGATCCGACGATGGTGATTGGTTAGGGTTTTAACACCTAACTGCTTCCTCACGCCCAACATCTGTGGATTCGTTGTTACCTTTGGTCCAAAGCTTCTTGCTGCTCTGCAATGGAAAATTAAGTAGTTGAGGGTCACAGTGAGGCAGTCCCTCCTCCTGAGGCTTGCACTAGTTATGATGGCTAGTCCAGAGAAGGAAAGTGTCAGTTGACACTGACTATCAGTAGTTCTTTTAGTTTTTGTGTGGAGGACATGGCTCTTGCCGAGGCTGAAAAACTATTGTCTCTGTCTAGGATGGGTTGAAGGTATTTCAGAGTGATGACAATGGTTTTTCTTTAGGGTTCGAAAGGTAAACCTTGACAACTCGGAGACTCGTGAGTTTGACATTTTCTTGAGCTTAGAATGATTTGATTAAGGGTTTCGTTGAATGTGTAGGTGGTGTGTTCTCCAATTTCAGGTATCACTCTTCTTAAAATTTGCATGTGTTTCCACAGTTCTTATCTTTGTTAGATGGCCATGAAATGATTTTTATGTTTGAATGTGGTTTATGACAGGTATTCCTTTGCCCTATTTTGCTTGCGCAAGTCTAGGACCTATCCTTCAATAATCAAACTCTTATGGTTCTACTGGCCATTTCTAGGTTGGCATTCCGATCCTCAACAATTTAGTTAAAGAGGGTTTTAATGTTTCATCAAATCGAGCTCAAAGAGATGCCTAGATTTGTTGGAATCCTTAATTAGTTAGTTGTTAAGCGAGTCAATAGACTTTGTGTGTGGTTTGAACAATATGGGGAATACTTTCCAGTCCCTGAACATATTTTGTTTTTGCTGTTGTAATTACTCTTATGCCAATTAAGTTATTAGCTAAGAATGTTGTGATTTCGGTCGTAATGACTCGAAGGGTCATTCTGGAATTGCAATTGCTTGTTCATAATGAAGTATATGCTTATATATAATACATTGTTAATTTAATTTGATATTTCTGGTATGTCGTTTCCTATTTCGCAACGGGTCGGTTACCCCCGTTCCAATTCCAGAGTTTTATGGTTTATCAAATATTGTTCAGTCTTTATGGAATTAACTATTTTGAAAGGGTTTGTAGAATAAGGGTTTATACCAGGTTTATTTGTAAACTAATAGATATTATATGGTGACGGATGAGGTGGTACCTCTGTTTTCCGAATAGTTTCTTCATTGCATTTCCTAGTTGCATGTTGTAGTTAAATGATGAAGCAGTCACATATGTGTATGATCTCGACATGCATAATGCAATTATTCCTTGGGTGTATTCCATGAAGGTTTTGCACAGCTCGTTCTGAATACTTTAGGAGCGTAAGCTTATTTGTTTTATATTGTTTTAAATATTTTATACATGGAAATTACCTGCAATATTCTTTACATAATTTTATTAGAGAGTGTTTATTATTACATGTCCTGAGAAAGAAATTAAATACACTTTGTCTATTGTTTCTAATGTATCTTTTTTAAAGAATTTCCTTACTTATCTGTACTGCATACACAGAGTTTCTTTATACTAAAGAGAGTAAGATGTTCCTACCTAATCAATTATGTTATTAATCTATAGCATAGTACCAATTCTTAAATTAAGCATTTCATGGTACTTATCTGTTATAATAATAACAACAGCTAGCCAATAATCCTCTTTGGAAAGTCTTTCCTCCCTACCACGAGTTTGGCAATTACGTCTAGACTCTCCCCCAAGCACTTTCTGTGGGTGTCACAGTTAATGATTTCCAGTTACAGTCAAGTACCTTGGGTTCCTGGATTACAATCCTACCCCCATCTCTTGTACCCTTTTCTGACTGTCTTTCTTGAGAATTCTCCCACTAGTTCCTCCAGCTAAATGATATTTCCTAGATTCTTTTGCTCCCCTCTAAACCTCCCTTCAGGGTAGATTGGGTAAATGTCTTTGTAACTGTTTCTTTTAATTCTTGTAAACAGTTTCTATTTTTTTGTTGTTAAGGTATCATTCCAAATATTTAGGTAACCATAATTTATTTTTCTTGGCCTTTCAACCTCAACTACTTATTGTTACACAACATAATGTAATAAAACTTAAAGTAGTAGATAATAAATTTAACTTATTAATCTTAGTAATTTCATGCACCTTGGGGTGTTACATCTCCCCACCTCCATATGAGGAACACCGTCCCTGGTGTTCATTTCACTTTCAGAAAATAATGTCGGATAAGTTTTCCACATAAATTCTTCTTCTTCCCAAGTGGCTTCATCTGGGCCACAGTGCTTCCACTGCACTTTAACTTGGGTGATGACTCGCTTCCGCAGGCTGGTTTGTCTCTGGTTGAGAATACGAAGAGGTTTTTCCAGGAACTCTCCTTCCAGTTCGACCTATAACCAAGAACTCACAGTCATGATTATGCTAAATAAAAAAAAGAAAATGGCTCTAAAAGTCATATATCCCACTTCACTGGTTACCTGAATGTTTTCCCAGTTAATAATGTGTTGAGGGTTATACACATATTTTTTAGTAAGGATACATGGAACACATTATGGACCGAAATGTGGCTTGGTAGCACAAGCTTATAGGCCATTGACCCAATTCGTTCCAATACTTGGAAAGGTCCACAGTGTCGGGATGTTAACTTAGCGCAACCCTACCACTGTAAGGAGCTTTTTCGGGGTTTTACTCTTAAATATACATGATCCCCCGGTTGAAATTCTCTGTATGATCTATTTTTATCTGCATACACTTTTTGTCTTTCTTGGTTTGCCCTTAGATTTTGTCGAATCTTCTTAATTGTCTCCTCCATTTCTATTAGCATGTCAGGCCCCAATGCTAGTTTATTAACTGGGTTATTCCAGTCTATGGGCACCTTGCACTTCCTTCCATACAACACCTCAAAGGGGCTCATGCCTAATGATTCATGATGCCCATTATTATATGAAAATTCCACTAAATGGAGATAATCCTCCCATTTATGTGGTTGTTGCATTACGAACATGCATAGCATGTCCTCCAACACCTGATTTACTCATTCAGTTTGTCCATCTGTTTAGGGGTGATAGGCGGTACTAACTTGGATCTGAGTACCTAATCCTGAAAAGAGAGTTTTCCAGAAGGTGGATGTCAATTTTACATCCCTATCGGAGATTACCACTTTGGGTATTCTGTGTAAACGAAAAATCTCCTTCATAAATATGTCTACGATCTCCACAGTTTTGTAAGTGGATTTCATAGGTATAAAGTGAGCAGTTTTACTCAACTTGTCTACTACCACCATAATTGAGTCATGTTGCTTTCTGGTATGAGGTAAACTAGTTATAAAATCTAGAGATATGGTTTCCCATTTCCATTTTGGAATGGGAAATCGTTGCAGCAAACCTGCGGGATGCTGATGTTCTGCCTTCACCAGCTGACATTTCAAACAGTTGGACAAATCTTCAGTGACATCCTTCCTTAACCCGAGCCAATAATACCCTTTTTTTATGGCTGAAAATGATTTCTGGTACCTCGGGTGACCAGCACATGGTTTTCTATGAAATTCATCTAATATCAATTGTTTAGCTGAGTTTTGGTTAGGGACATAAATTATATTTTTAAAAGTAAGAATATTGCTAGAATCTATTTCAAATTCAAATGCTTCCTTTTTCAGTAGGGCCTCCCTTGTTTGTTGCCAAAGGAAGGTATACTCTGGATATTTCGTAGTTGCTTCCTTTATGATTTTAGGGATATTTGAGCTTGCTTAGCTCATTTGGACCTCATAAATGCAATGCACTTTTCTTCTCAATGCGTCGACCACCCGATTTTCCTTTGCTTTAAGATGTTTCATGTCGAAGTCGAATTCTCTTAAGAATGTTGTCCGTCTGGCCTGTCGAGCGTTTAAGCTAGACTGGTTGAATAAATTTGTAAGGCTGCTATGATCAGTTAATAGCAAGAATTTCTTCCCCAGCAAGTAGTGTTGCCACATTTTAAGTGCATGCACTACTGTTGTCAACTCAAGGTCATACGCAGAATATTGTTGTTCATATTCCTTCAATTTATGTGATTCATATGCAATAACCTTTCCTTCTTGTGTCAGCATTCCACCTACACCCTCTTTACTTGCATCTGTGCAAACCACGCAAGACTTTTCCGGATCTGCCACTTTTAGCACTGGTGCGGTGGTAAGTAGGCGTTTTAGCTTTTCTTTGCTGACATTCAGCTATCCATTAGAAAGCGTGCCCCTTTTTCTATAAGGAGGTCATTAAAAAGGTGATTTTTGAAAATCCCTCAATGAATCGACGATAGTACCCGGCTAAACCCAAGAATGATCAGATATCAATGACATTCTTGGGGGTTGTCCATTCCATGTTTGTTTTGATCTTCTCTGAATCTACTGCTATTCCATCGGCTGAAATAACGTGACCCAAGTACTGAATCTGATCTTTGAAAAAATTACACTTACTAAATTTAGCATATAACTGATTTTCCCATAGTGTTGTTAATACTATTCTTAGATGTTATTTATGCTCCTCCTAATTCTTAAAGTATATTAAAATGAAAATCAGTACAAATTTATCAAGGTAGGGCTAGAAAATACCATGCATCAGACTCATAAAGGTGGTTGAGGAATTTGTGAGGCCAAATGGCAACACTACGAACTCGTAATGACCATAACGGATACAGAATGTTGTCTTCTAAATGTACTCCTCTTTTATTCTTATTTGATGGTAGCCCGATCTTAAGTTGACTTTGTAGAATACTTTAGCTCCTTGTACCTGATCAAATAGATCACCAATACAGGGCAAAGGATATTTATGATTAATGGTTAGCTTGTTTAACTGTCAATAATCAATACATAATCTCAGGGTCTCGTCCTTTTTCCGTATAAACAATACGAGAGCTCCCCAAGGAGGCACACTAGGACGGATATAATTTTTGTCTAGGAGCTCTTGAAGCTGCATTTTGAGTTTTGTTAACTCTGGTATGCTCATGCGATAAGGGTCCCTGGATATAGGGGTTGCACCCGGAATGAGCTCAATAGTGAAATCAATATCACATTTTGGAGGTAAACTTGGAATGGATTCTGGAAACACATCAACAAATTCTTGAATGACAAGAATGTTTTCCAAGGAGGTCATTTTATTTTTGGTACTGGTAAACCCCACCTGAACAACATATATTTGAAAGCCTTTTTTGATACATTTTCCTAACTGATTAACAGTAATAGGACGCAACTTGGTGCTGGTTTTTATTCCTTGGAGTTCCTTCTTTTGGCCTGATTCAGAAATAAAACTTACGAATTTCTGTTTGCAATCTACTAGGGACCAACATTTTTCCAACCATTCCATCCCGATTAAAATATCATAAGAACCCAAAGGAAGTATATTAAGGTCAACATAAATAGGTTTCCCTGGAATGGTTATGGGACAACGTTCTCTTTCTGTGCTTACCCTTCTTTTTCTCCCAGTGGCTAATTGAACTAGCCAAGGTTTTGAAAATTTTTTGCTCGATAGTTGACACTTTTCTACCACCTTAGGACTAACATAGCTTAAGCTAGCACTTGGATCAAATAAAATAGAGACAGGTTGCTTAGCAATCATACTTTCACAGTCGATCATTATGGGCTAAAATTTTGCCTGAGGATCATCCAAAGTAGCATTAATTCTGGGCAAGCTCCTTGCCACTTCCCCAACCATGGATGCTTCTTGCACATTTGATAATTGTTTTGTTCTAGCCCAGTGCAGACAATTTTTGTAATAATGGGGTTCTCTGCATCCCCGACATTGCAGTGACAATTTTTATTGTTGCTAATTGACAAATTTAGTGACTCCCTCTACAAGTCTGTTCTCAGAATATGCAGTTTTGGGTTGATTCCTAGCTGGAAACTTGCTGAAAGTATTTTGCTATACATTCTTGTTATTAGCAATTTTTGGGTGTCTATTTGGAATCAGGCTTCTACCCTTCCTATTCTTCCCCCCTTTTGGTCCTTCATTCTTCTGTTTCATTTGCTGATAGCAAATGAAGGCTTTCCGCACAACATCATCCATTGTCTTAGGGTAGTCAAATTCTAGTTTTTCCTTCATAAAGTTGGGTAAGCTGCTGATGAAACGCTGAATTTTGGCCTTTTCCTCTTGCATGTAAGGCACATAGCGTAGTAAGGATGTGAATCGAGCCATGTATTCATCCATGGTTAACGTTCCCAATCTTAACTCGTGAAATTCATTTGTTTTTTTATCATAATAATGCTCAGTTAAATACTTGTCGTTAAAATGTTTTTGAAACTCATTCCATGTAACCTGCTCTTCATCAATTTTTCTTATCGTATTGATTTCCTCCCACCAGAGGGTTGCTTTTCCCCTTAGTTGATAAATTTCCAATTGTACCTTCAGTTTGTCAGTGTACTCATAAATCTGAAAGTACTTACCCATATCGATTAACCAGGTCTCTATTGTCTCTTCAAATTCCTTCTCAAAAAGAGTGAGGGCTTAATCTTTTTAAATTCTCCTTGTAGTTTTGAACTTTGTTTTGACTTTTGTCTTTTGGTTTTACATTGGTCGAAGACATTGTATAAATGTCCTTCTTCATCTTCCCTATGCTTTTCAGCTGACTCAACATTTTCTTCTCCATGCGGAGCTATCGGGGTCTTTTCCCAGTCTTCTGCACTGGGGTCTGGGTTGCGTTGATTCTATCGATTGGACAAACTTCTTAGAATTCTCACGTATTCTAAACGTAGTTGTTCATTATCCATTCTTAAATTGGTAATTTTTGCACACAATTGCTGCGCAGTTTTGAGTAACATTGTGTTAGCTTGTCGGGATTCCTCGCCCAACAATATCCAAATATCCGGATTAGCATTCACATATGTTGTTCTGGGTGATTCAGGTGGTTCGGAGCTCCTCTGCATTCTGAACTTTATTTTCTTGTCACAGTCTTTGTGTTTACACATACATTTACATAGTTAATTATTATATATATTTTTATATACTCAACACATTTATTTCAGGTATAGTTGTACTTACATCCCAAAGAGTCTCAGTATACGAGCTTGAGCTCTGATACCATTTGTAACAATCACTTTTAAGAAAATATAATAACAATATAAAAAAATAAATTCGTTTACCCCTAAACTTGATTATCAATACATATTTATTCTTGTGCATTAAAGTTCTGATATGATTTGTGGCTACTGTAGAGTCATTCAACTCACCCTCTAGTTATATGTGCTTAATGCTTGCAAAATTTACCATGCTGCCATGGAGGTTAACGTTAATAGATCACATGGCCTTTAGTACTATGACATTTACTTCCCTACTCTAGCTGAGTTGGTATTCATATGCGAGGATTCGTGGCGTTATCTCGACCGATAATGTTACATTTGATCGCTACCCGGTTCATGATTCTAATGCCATCTGTCCCGCCTCACCTCCATTGATTCTTGTCCGGCGATTCAACGATGGTGGTTGGTTAGGGCTTTATCACCTAACCGCTTCCTCACACCCAACGTTCTATGGATTCATTGTTACCTTTGGTCCGCTACTTCTTGTTGCTCTGCAATGGAGAATTAAGTTGTTGAGGGTTACAGTGGGGTAGTCCTTCCTCCGGAAGCTTGCACTAGTTATGATGGCTGATCCGTAGAAGGAAAGTGTCGGTTGACATTGATTATCAGTAGTTCTTTTAATTTTTGTGTGGAGGACATGGCTCTTTTCGAGGCTGACAAACTACTATCTCTTTCTAGGATGGGTCGAAGGAATTTCAGAGCGATGACAATGGTTTTTCTTCAGGGTTCGGAAGGTAAACCTTGACAATCGGAGACTCGTGAGTTTGAAATTTTATTGAGCTTAGAATGATGATATTAAGGGTTTCGGTGAATGTGCAGGTGGTCATTTGGAGAGTGCGTCCTCTAGTTTCAGGTATCACTCTTCTTAAAATTTTCATGCGTTTCCATAGTTCTTATCTCTATTAGATGGCCATGAAATGATTTTTATGTTCGAATGTCGTTTATGAGAGGTATTCCTTTGCCCTATTCTTCTTGCGCAAGTCTGGGAACTATCCTTCAATAATCAAACTCTTATGGTTTTGCTGGTCATTTCCAGGTTGGCATTCTAGTCCTCAACAGTTTAGTTAAAGAGGGTTTTAATGTTTCATCGAATCGAGGTCAGAGAGCTGCCTAGATTTCTTGTAATCCTTAATTAGTTAGCTATTAAGCAAGTTGATAGACTCTGTGTGAATATGGGGAAGACTTTCCAGTCCCTGGACATATTTCATTTTTTGTGTTGTAATTACTCTTATGTCAATTAAGTTATTAGCTAAGAACGTTGTGATTTCGGTTGTAATGACTCGAAGGGTCATTTTGGAACTGCAACTACTTGTTCATAATGAAGTATATGCTTATATATATAATACATTGTTAAGTTAATTTGATATTTCAGGTATGTCGTTTCCTATTTCACAACAGGTCGGTTACCCCTGTTCCAATTTCATAGTATTATGGTTTATCGAAAACTATTCGATCTTTATGGAATTAACTGTTTTGAAAGAGTTTGTACAATAAGGGTTTGTACCAGGTTTATTTGTAGACTGATAGATATTATATGGTGACAGATGAGGTGGTACCTCTGTTTTCCGAATAGTTCTTCATTGCATTTCCTAGTTGCATGTTGAAGTTAAATGATGAAGCAGTCACATATGTGTATGATATCGGCACGCATAATTCAATTATTCCTTGGGTGTATTCCATGAAGGTTTTGCACAACTCGTTCTGAATACTTTAGGAGTGTAGACTCATTTGTTTTAGATCTTTTATACGCGGAAATTACCTGCAATATTATTTACATAATTTTAGTAGTGAGTGTTTATTATTACATGTCCTAAGAAAGAAATTAAATACACTTTGTCTATTGTTTCTAATGTATATTTTCGAAAGAATTTCCTTACTTATCTATACTGCATACACATAGTTTATTTATATTGAAGATAGTAAGATGTTCCTACCTAATCAATTAAGTTATTAATCTATAGCATAGTACTAATTCTTAAATTAAGCATTTCATGGTACTTATATGCTATAATAATAACAACAGCTAGCCAATAATCCTCTTTGGAAAGTCTCTCCTCCCTGCGACGAGTTTTGGCAATTACATCCAGACTCTCCGAGCACTTTCTGTTGGTGTCATAGTTAATGATTTCCAGTTACAGTCAAGTACCTTGGGTTCCTCGACTACAATCTTGCCCCCAAGTCCTATATTCTTTTTTGACTGTCTTTCTTGAGAATTCTCCCACTGCTTCCTCCAGCTCAAGGATATCTCATAGATTCTTTTGCTCCCCTCTAAATCCCCCTTCAGGCAGATTGGGTAACTGCCTTTGTAACTTTTTCTTTTAATTCTTGTAAATAGTTTCTATTTTTTTTTGTTAAGGTATCATTCCAAATATTTAGGTAACCATAATTTATTTTTCTTTGTCTTTCAACGTCAACTTATTGTTACACAACATAATGTAATAAAACTTAAAGTAATAGATAATAAAATTAATTTATTAACCTTAGTAATTTCATGCACTTTGGGGTGGTACATCAATTCTACTTTTATTGATCTTGAAATACTTTTAAGAGTACTCTTAAGTGAGATTTTTTGAAAAATTTTTGTTTATTGAATCCCACAAGGATTCATTGAAATCACGAGTTTTACAAAGGAAATCTTCACAATCAAAGTACTACAATATTTTTGAATACACTAAATCCATATACACAGTAAAAAAAATTCATTTAAACAACAAAAATCAATATTTAACTACAATTTTACTCCAACCAAAAATCCGCAAAAAAAATCTTTAAA
>APFE030136679.1:76325-92768 GCA_000404065.3 Pinus taeda
AAAAAAAAAAAAAAAATAATTAGGTTAGGGTAACTAGGGAAAATAGTATTAACAAGGATTTATTGTATTATTATTATTACTATAATAGTGTTAATAGTGTTATAATAATAGTATTATTATTGAAGGTAGCTAAATTATATGGATTTATTTGTAAAGTTGTCTAATTTAGCTATAAGAGTATAGATAGTCAGGGAAAGGATAGTCACTCAAAACAAAAAAATAAAAATAAAAAAAAAATCAAGGAAGATTCCTAAAGAGGATCAAAGGATTAAGGCTAAAGAGAGTAGGTTAAAAAAATATTAATATAAGAAAATTATAACTAGCTATAAATAGAGGGGAGGAAGGCGAAGAAACAATTAGGAAGAGAGGGCCAGAATCCAGCAACTGCTGATCTTCCAACCGTCATACCTATTGAGATTACTTGGTCTTCTTTTGATCTCAATGGTTTCCCTAAATCTTCGATGTTGGAATTGCGCAACTTTAGCAATAACATTGGCCTTGAAATTTAATTTTGTTTTTTCTTCGAGGTTGATTATTACCCCTCCCACTCCAACCTCCCCAGAGTTGGTTTTAGTAGTTATGAAGGGTTTTTTTGGTAGTTTTTTGTGGTTTTCATGGTTTTTATATGGTAAGTTGATGTTTTCAAATTAATTTATTTAATTTTACAAGAAAAATTAAAGAAAAAAGACAAAAAAGATAGGAAACCTACTTTGGCTTAAGCCTCTGGGACTTTGGAAGGGTTGTTGATGAGGTTCGTTGGGTTGCTCCATGGTCCAATCGCTTGATTGAGCTTTAGTACCTTAGCTTAACTCTTGTTTATCCTGTGGTTTGCGCAAAAATGACATGTGCAGACCATGACCACATATTCTAATAGAAAATAATTGCTCGATCGAGCCTTAAGGCTCGATCAATCGCTAGATATCGATCAAGACATAATGCTTGATCGAGGGTTTGTTAGTAAACCCTTAATTGAGTTTTTTTTTACACTTAAGGAGCTCAATCGAGTGCTTAAAATTGGCTCAATCAAGCACTTAAAATGCTTGATCAAGCCCTCTTTTTTTAGCTAAACGTTCCCTCCCTTGCCAAAAAGTGTAACCCACCTCCATGCTTTTACCCATATTATTTCCTTTGTAATTTCACATAAAAAGAACTTAGAATAGGGGATGGGGTTCAAATAAATTCTTGTAGTGTAGTAAGGCTAAAACAATTAGTCAACTAGTACAACATCTCCCTTGATAACTATTGCTATTCAATATCCAGTATATGATCCAACTTCAAATTTATTTTCAGAATAAATGTGAACCTATTAATTAAATTATATTTTATAAGTCATTCCGAGGAACTTACAATGAGACCAAATTTTGTAGCTATTCAAGTTCTTAAGGAATAAGACTTGATAATTAGTTAACAAAAAGGTCTCTGGATTGAAGAGACATCACAACATGTTACTATTTCCTTAAAGTTGCAATGGGTACAATAATTAATGATGCGCAATAAACATAACTATAACACTTGTTTGCATGCCACATATATCAAGTACAAAGACTTACTACAAAAATACATATCCTCTATGCTTCTTAGGTTTCCAAATTCTGTTGGGAAAAAACCACTTAGTTTATTTCCACTCAAATTCCTTGAATTCAAAATCTAATAGAAATTACAAGGATTAATATAACATCTACCCATATAAACTTGGTTTTTTTAATTAAAAAAAAAAAAAAAATCTACACGTGAAGCTTCCAATTTAAAAGATGCTCCAAATCCCCGATATATCACATAATAGGTCCATAAATATCATTTTTAAAGAGGTACCTAAACACTCACATCAGATCAAAGATAAATGAAAACATATATTCTATCGTTTGTCCTTTAGATAAATTATGTTTCTAGATAAAATTTTAATGGGGAGCCTATGAAACTTAATCAAGACATTCAAATAACAAGAATGCACAGTGTGTCTAGATTTATAATATGTCCTAACTCCATGAAATTTCTCCCTTCAGGTTGTTGCAGGACAAATGTATGTAAAATCCACAATAAAAACTATTAATCACTTTGAATGTGCTTTTAATAAATTCAATGGTTCATTGTGTTATATAAATCGATCACATTGGTTGTGGCTTACGAACACTTACAAATAAGTGAGGTTGTCAAATTTATAAAATTCCAAAGGAATAGTTCTCTTCAAATGGTTGCCATGTACATTGCTACAAAACAAAATTCAAGACACGACCTCAATATTATTAGGACTAGCAATTGCACTAGATGTTGCAACGGAAATGTTGTAAGGCATAAATTCAAGAAATTCAAGAGCAACAGCTACTAACAAAACATCTAGAAGTGCATCATCATTTGCTTAAACAACTTGAATCGAAAGAGGCAAACAATTTTTTGAATGAGTTCAAGAGAAACATATGCTAACAAAACATAACATAAATTCAATAGCAGGAGATGCTAAGAGAACATCTAGAAGTGCATCGTCATTTTCCTAGACAAGTTGAATGAAAGAGGTCTAACAAAATATCCAATGGCATAGATTATGACACGAATGCATCTAAGTGAGTTCTTTTCAAATGGGAACGCCTTACGGCATAAAAATATGTTAGAAAAAATAAAGGCTAGGCCACATCATTGTCATCAGACATATACAATCTAATGCTTGGTAGTCCATATCATTTGTCATCAAACTTATACAATTTAATGCTTGGTAGTCATGTATCAGTCTCAACCCCATGGATATTTGTATGCACTTAATTTTTTTAAAATGTTCATATCCACAACAATAGGTTTGGCTATGTTTTATTTAGTGAATGGGATATATGTTAGGGAATGCAGTTGGAGAAGGAATTTTGAAACTATGGATATGCAATATTGTTTATATCATTTGTGGAGATGTGTTGTACATAAAGCATTTTATGTGCATAAGGATATTGGTTGAAGGGGAATTATGTGTGGCGGAAACAAATTATTTTATTGATGTGGTTGGACAACACTTCCCATTCTTTCCTTGGTGTTAATATTATTTAATACTGCATCTCTATTGGAATCAGGGAATAATCTTATTTGGGTTGATTTATGAGCAAAAAATAATGGCATTTGATTAGTGAAGTAACATGTTTTCTAACTTGTAGATAGGGAAATCATCATTCTCAAGTTTCTAACAAGTATTTAAGTACTTTAAGAATTCAGTTCATGGTCTTTTCCCTTTTGATCATTGGTCATAATGGAACTTATTCTTTTACCTCTAACGTTGTCAAGACACATTGTAAGTAGATATTCAAAGAGATATTCAACCACAATTCTCTATGTTGTCATAGAGTTTTCCAGAATGTTAGGCTTATTGAAACCCTGTGAGCTTTCCTTATGTTCCAAAGCAGTAGGTTGAAGATTTGTGTTATTGCAGGCCTCAGCACCAAAGCTCCCAACCGTCCTAGATTACTTGCATCCTCTATCCTTCAAACATAAAATACTTGAGCTTCATGGTGATGGGTAGACTTCAACATACAAGTTTCTCTACTCCAACCTCTCTCCTCATCCAATCTTAGTGGACAAGAACATTATACAACCCTAGACAAGAACATTATACAACCCTAGGGACATCCCCTGAGACTTGGAAAGCACCACTAAAAAGAAAGAGACATCCAGAGGGGTTTAGTTGTCTGGAGTTGGTCCACAACTCTGTTGGCACATACTAAGAAACATAGACGCAAAAGAAAATAGAAAATTCATCACAAAAGGTGATTCAAAAATTCATGTTAATTATTTAAGAAATAAGACAAAAGGGAAACAAAATATCCAACTTGTAAATTGATACAATATCAAAAGAAATATACCAGTGAAAAAGGGAAACAAAATATCCAACTTGTAAATTGATACAATATCAAAAGAAATATACCAGTGAATAAACCAACTTCGATACTGAAGAAGGGAGAAGGAAGAGATGTTCTACTCTAACCATAGATGTTCTTCTCTAACCACATTCATTCTGCCAGTGCGCCCATTAATGGTTCAATCTGGAGTTGATTGGCTCCAGTGACTCATATTGGGCGGGGTGCATTGATGAAAGGAAGTCCACTTTAGACAATTTTATACAACTAAAGATATGTGAAACAAATGTTATGAATTTGAATCTTGTATTTTGAGATTGGGGTGATGACTAATTCCTTGGGCCAACGAAGTTCAATGGAGTAAGGGAAAAATGCTAAAACTAATGATATAAATATGAGGGGCCATCTCAGAAAACCGCATGTCAATCTTTCTCTTCAACTATACCCACTCTTGTATAGTATGTGGGTTCTTTCCTTTTGACCACCTGCCTAAACTTGCTATAAATAAAATCAATCACTTGACATCCTACGCTTACTTCTGCCCTATAGATTATCTTGTATAGTATGTGGGTTCTTTCCTTTTGACCACCTGTCTCAACTTGCTATAAATAAAATCAATCACTTGACATTCTATGCTTACTTCTTACTTCTGCCCTATAGATTATCTTGTATAGTATGTGGGTTCTTTCCTTGTGACCACATGTCTCAACTTGCTATAAATAAAATCAATCACTTGACATTCTATGCTTACTTCTGCCCCACTGGGAGAGGGGACGAGGGTTCGGTGTGATGAGAGGGAGGGTCCGGTATGTTTTACCACTCCATACCGAGTATTAATCCATTCTTCTCCTAAGCTCAGGGTTCATAAATTGCTCAGTGATGCAAGCTTTATCCAAAGCACTTATGAAACTAAATAATTCAAGGTTTATGTAACTAAATGATTCAATATTGCTTAGTTATGCAAGCTTTATCCGACACACTTATGAAACTAAATAATTCAAGGTTTATGTAACTAAATAATTCAATATTTTTTAAGTGCAGAGATAATAAACCTAGACTTATGCTATTAGGTAAAATATTTAGGCTATATCTTGAATATAGAAACTAAATAATTCAAGATTTATGTAACTAAATAATTCAAGTTTTTTTAGAAAAAATTATGTTTATTGAACAAATAAACATATATTATACTATAATACTTGTAAAAGGTTTAAAAATAAAAATAGGTAAATATATTTTAGAATTGTAGAAATAAAGTGGTCTAAGCTTATGCTATTAGGTAAAATATTTATGTTTATTTAATAAATAGATATATATTATAGTATATGTAGATAAGGAACAAAGTTATGTTTATTGAATAAATAAACATATATTATACTATAATACTTTTAAAAGGTTTAAAAGTAAAAATAGGTAAATATATTTTAGAATTGTAGAAATAAAGTGGTCTAAGCTTATGCTATTAGGTAAAATATTTATGTTTATTTAATAAATAGATATATATTATAGTATATGTAGATAAGGAACATAGTTATGTTTATTGAATAAATCAACATATATTATACTATAATACTTAAAAAAAGTTTAAAAGTAAAATAGGTAAATATATTTTAGGATTCTTGAAATAAAGTGGGGTTAATAGGTAAATACATTTTAGATTGTAGAAATAAAGTGGAGCTTTCAAAGTAATTTTATATGTTGCATTTTCAATATACAAGTGATTAGAGAATTTTGAAAAATCTGAAAACATTTAAATCATGTTAATTTTGCACAGTGATTTTATATGTTAATAGTCTGACTCACAATAATTTTATATGTTTTTGTTTTTTCCTGAAATTTGATAACACAATTTTTATGAGATTAAAATATTTAAATTAGAGTAATTTTGCACATCAAAATTATGAAGTTACTAACACCAAAACCAAAACCATTTGCTGCACCACCAAAACCAAAACCACTTGGATTATGAAGGCTGACTAGGTAGCTTTGGTCATGCACTCCAAAAGTATCCATGGTGCCATGAGGGTATGTTTGGTGTGCCTTGGGCTTGAAGAAGTCTTTGTAGTAATTCTCCATGATATGTTGTGGTGTTTATTCTCCATGATATGTTCTGGTGTTTTATGAGAATTCAGAAGACGAATAAGAGGCTTGGAAAGCTTGCTAGAGAATGTTTATTGGCATTGAAAGAGGAATGCTATGAGTAATTTGCCTTAGATTGTTTGGCAGGTTGTTCATAGCCCAAATTTCCTCCGGATGGCCTTGCTCCCAAATGCGAAACTGTTGCTGGAAGCATTAGATTCCTGAGATAGTCAGTGAAGGTGGACGTGAGGGATTCATAAGCAAAGTTATTGTCATAGCTCATCAACACTTGTTGTTCTGATGTTGGTTCAGAGAATCCTCCAAAATCTAGATATTCCATTCCCTACCAAACAAATAAATATCTCCTACACAATATGTCATCCACAAAAACTACATTCTGTGTCTCGCGCTCAGAGACAAACCAACTACTAAATATACCCTTAACTATGAACATTCTACTAAATATACCCTAAACTATGAACATTCTTGTAATAATATGAATCAATCAAACAGAGAAAATCTTATACCAGTTTCGGGCACCACTAAGAAGATGAAGTTTCCATCTTCCAATTGCTTCAAGGAAAGTGTGCACAAATGTCTCAGTTGAAGTTGTAGAAGAGCATAACGCTGAAGCCAGTATGCATAACGCTGGAGCCAGTGGAGGGTACGAAGGAGGACACGACATAACGCTGGAGCTAGTGGAGAGTACAAAGGAGGACACGACGCTACCGCCAGAAATAAATGATCGCTATGGCTTACCCCATGATGAGAGCACTGATTACGCCGTAAGGCGTTTCTCTCTGAAATCAACTCTCCTCCTTGCTTACCTGTCATTTTGTGCACCATACGATTAGATGTTAGACGATTACACAAATTTCAACCATTAGATCAATGGAAAGAGGAACAGACACAAACGGAATGGAAACAACACTAGGAATGCATGTTGTCAGAACAACAAGCCCAAACGGAAAACTTGTGCAGGTGGATTTGGAGAGGCATCGCATTCGAGGTTCTTGGGATCTCAGCGATGGGGAGCTCGAGATGAGGTCGCAGTGGCCGACTGTTGATGGCGCCCTCGGAGTCACCCAGCTTGATGATTGTGTGAAGAAGGCTCGCAATTTCTTCTATGGGGGATTTTTTCTTCTTCCATGGCTATGGTTCCACAATTGCTTTTACTTTTGGCCCATCCTCAGACATCGCCCTCGTTGCCCTGAAGTTCGACCATGTATGTACACACTTTCTCCAAACCCTTCACTCAAAAAAATATAATTCTGGTGTTTAGGGCATATGAAATTGCAAT
The DNA here is from genome assembly GCA_000404065.3 of Pinus taeda. Classification (NCBI taxonomy): domain Eukaryota; kingdom Viridiplantae; phylum Streptophyta; class Pinopsida; order Pinales; family Pinaceae; genus Pinus; species Pinus taeda. The sequence continues at coordinate 83,532 of APFE030136679.1, forward strand.
TATTTTTTCTTTTCTGTTGTCGAAAATTAATTTTTTAATGAATGTTGTATTGAAACAAGCTTTTGATCTTTACTGTTCAGAGAGAACCACTTTCTCCAACAAAAAGACTATCAGTTCAGAAAAAAGCTATCAGTTCAGAGCGCGTGACCGTTTGAAAGGGAGGGAGAGGTTATATAAGACATTATGCCACACAACATGCTCTGATTTTTGTTTTATCTTTACTGTGAATTGCATTGGTTTTACTTGTTTATTGTCCATATTTGCTTCGTAGGCTACATGGCCATGCACGCAGTGTTTTGCAGTCCACTTGCATGTAGTGTCTTGGAGTCCATTTTCTTTCTTGTTTTTTTTGGATTGAAATGAGGGGTGCTTTTTTGTTGATTTTTATTTCTTTTATCAAAATTTTCCACCCTGTTTGCATTGCTTTCCTGGGATTTTATTTAATTCTAGAATGCAGAAGAGAAGATAGATGGATAAAGATGAAACCCGTTATGTTCGACTTCAATGAATTTACTAGCAGGTACGTTTTTAATGGGAAGGGTTTTAGCAATTGTTTTAACCATAGAGATAGAGATAGTCATTTGCTAAAGTTTGTTTTGACATAATTTGAAATGAAATCTGACGTGCAACAGGTATAGAGAGGGTTTGCCATTTTCGAAAAATATGACACGAGAAGAGAGGGCTTGCCATTGAGGAAGAAGATGACACGAGAAGATTCGTTTGGTCGGTTTGGTTATTTCAACATCTGTCTCTCTATAATTCAGAGGCAGTTTCATGAATGGTTTGGTTTGGAATGAATTTGGTGAGATGAGAATTTGATTTTGCGATGACCCAGCACGAAAAATATTGCAAGTCCTTTTTCATTTATTATATGTCATTAGTATAGCTTTCTGCCTTACTCATAGCCTTTGAATCGATTCGATTAGATTACTTTTTGGCCATCTCTGGTTCATACTCAGTTTAGGTAAATATGGTCATTTCTGTTTCATATTCGGTTTAGGTAAATAGCTAAAGCCGACAGTCTGTTTGCATTGTTTTATTTTTGTCGCTGGGATTCTTTTGGATTTTGGATTACGCGAAGTTACTCATTAAAGTGGAGGAACATAATATATATATACAAATAAATAGGCATAAAGAACCCTAATTATGTTATGTTGTGTTAACTGAAGTCATTCTCTCTCATAATGACTTTGTTTGAAAGCATTCTGCTGTCCCGCCTAGGGTTATTGAAGTCATTCTACATCTCATGTGCAGTGAACTTGCAGGGAAGTGGAGGAAGGATATTTATTTCGGGGCGTACATGCGGTCTTTTCTTACTTATTGTCAGTGAAATTGGTACGTGCAATGTCAGGAAAGAGTGGAAGAGCGGTTGGTACAACCTTCTACCTTCACACTCATGATTCATAACTCTCCATTGTTAACCCAAATAATTTAGAAGATAGTCTGGATGAATCGAGCTGTACAAATAATTTATAAATATATTCTGCCAAATTTCACTAAAGATGAATCCCAAAGCCAAAGGTTGTCTGGAAACTCAACCTAGTACTGAAATGTGTGATTTCGTATTTCGAGGGTTCATATTTGCGCTTGAATTATTTGTTAGAGGGTTCATTTTATTATGTTACATATGTCATTCCATACGGACTCTGCCATTCCATCATTCTTAATGTGGTAAACTGCTGACTCAGCCAATTCGCTAACGACCTAAACATCTGTCCGCCGAAATTTCACTAAAATATTTAGATGGGGGTTGAGCCTTTTTTATTTATTGTTTCGATTTTAGTCTGAACCTATCGTAGATCTTAAAGGTTTAACTGATTTTGAAGGGTTTTATTTTTATTCTGATTTCAGACTCAAGGCATTTCAATACATAGAGATGATTGTTCCTGGTAGGATTGGTTTGCTATTAATTTCATTGGACGGTTACTAGTTATTAGTTTTGGTCTAGCTAATGTCTTATAATAAGTTATGTCTTGCTAATGTCTTATAATAAAGGAAGGTTCCCTAACGAGGGAGAAAGTGAGACAAGGGACGCTTTTCAATCCTTTTTTCGCAGTCATTGCGGAGGAGAGATGACGAAGAGTACAATAAGTCTGAATGTAGAGACACAATGTTGAAACTCGAAACAATGAATTTCTTTCGAATTTGCTTTGCTTATTGGTTTTGCCCCCGTAATTAATTGAAACAGGGAAAAAGGTGTTTCCACGGCGACGAAGAAGATGACAGGAGAAGGTAGGAGTTTAGGTTTGTTCTGGTTTATTTGAGCTGTGATTTTAATATCTGCCTTAAAAGTAGTGTTTCTGTCTCATAAATGTCTTGCAGGAGAGAGGTTTGTATATCTGTCTCAAAGGTTGTGTTTCTGTGTCTTAATTTTTTTGCAGCAGATAGGACGAAATATGTACTTATTTTGGGGTCTTGGAGATGAATGTAGACATGAGTTCTTTTTCTCACTTTTTTGTTCAGTGGAATTATTGGGGAGAGGCTATGAGGTGACATCATTATGGTGATGAAGGAGAGGGATTTTCTTATTTCTTATTCCTTTTGTGTAAAGTTGGAATAGGGAACTCGGGGAATGGTGGTTAGTACAACCTTCCAACCCATCCTTTTCATGCTCTCCATTTAGGTAAAACCGCTAATCCCGTTGAAGATGGGTTAATCTACGTTAAAAGTTTGGCTAATAGGGCGTAAAATAACAATTTAGAAATCATTTTCAGTAAATTTCACTGTATACAATTCTAAAGATCATTCTTGAACCAAGGTTAAATAGTTTTTAATTATGTAATTTCAAGTTCAGGGGTTAGTCTGTCTTCACTGCAGTTTTTACCCGTGTTTGGGTTGTTAGATGGTTTATTTTTTCTAATTTTCTTTGCACTATTTTGGGTTATCTTTTTAACTTTGTTGCGGGATGTACAGCAGAACCGAAGATGGATGGATACAGGGAAACCCATACCAATCGAGGATCTGATAAATGGTTTCGCCTGATTAACCTGTTAAGTTATCGAGTGAGCATAGAACCATATGAGCTGCAGCCGTTAAAAGTTGTGTTTTATTTTTATTATTTCCACAGTATGTTTCCGAATATGTGCACCTGTCTTTATGTCCGCGTGTGCTTATATTCTATAAACAAAAGGTGGTTATTAAATCACATGAATGTGCATCTATCTTTACGCCGTAAGGCGTTTCCCTCTGAAATCAACTCTCCTCCTTGCCTACCTCTCATTTTGTGCACCATACGATTAGATGTTAGACGATTACACAAATTTCAACCGTTAGATCAATGACAAAGGGAACAGACACAAGCAGAATGGAAACAACACTAGGAATGCATGTTGTCAGAATAGTAGGCCCAAACGGAAGACCTGTGCAGGTGGATTTGGAGAGGCATCGCATTCGAGGTTCTTGGGATCTCAGCGATGGGGAGCTCGAGATGAGGTTGCAGTGGCCGACTGTTGATGGCGCCCTCGGAGTCACCGAGCTCGACGATTGTGTGAAGAAGGCTCGCAATTTCTTCTATGGGGGATTTTTTCTTCTTCCATGGCTCTGGTTCCTCAATTGCTTTTACTTTTGGCCCGTCCTTAGACATCGCTCTCGTTGCCCTGAAGTTCGACCATGCATGTACACACTTTCTCCAAACCCTTCACTCAAAAAAATATAATTCTGGTGTTTAGGGCATATGAAATTGCAATTATTTTTTCTTTTCTGTTGTCGAAAATTAATTTTTTAATGAATGTTGTATTGAAAGAAGATTTTGATCTTTACTGTTCAGAGAGAACCACTTTCTTCAAACCTTTCACTAAAAAAAATATAATTCATATGTTTAGGGCATATGAAATTGCAATTATTTTTTCTTTTCTGTTGTCGAAAATTAATTTTTAATGAATGTTGTATTGAAACAAGCTTTTGATCTTTACTGTTCAGAGAGAACCAAATTAATTCAATATGCCCTAAACCAAACGCATCAGTCACCTGCTGACTTCAGGGTCTTTTATCGCTGATGACCGTCCTTGGCAATTGACCAATTTTTGGGAGAAACATCCCTCTGTATCCTTGTTTATTTGCGTTTTTCGGCATAGTAGGCTGCGATTAATGGAAACCGATCTCATGGTTTCCTGGGAATCGATATTACATTGGATGTTTGTCCTTTGGAAACTACTCCATGACCACTCATTTCATAAATTCAGTACTTCCTTCGTTGAATGACAAACCATTGGATGAATCATATACATTCTCAGAGTTTCCTTTGAAGGAAATGTGCCATTTAGCCAATCTTCTCAAGATGAGAAACATTATTGTGCAGAGGTGGATAGATACTTGTTTCTTGAGACTTATAACACTCTGAAATCTATGTATTCAATGCCCTATCTGTTAATAAGTTTTATGCATCTACAGCTAAAGAAGAAAAGATTGGATATTTTTCTGTCCACATCTCTATATGCGTTGCAAATTAGAACATGTTGGAGATACCCCTGTTTCCATTAAAAAAATACATCGATTTCATTCACTGTTCTATTTGCTTGGCGTGCATTTCATTTATTTCTGGCTGTTTGGTTGTGTCAAGGTTTGTTTTTCATGTCTCTGGGTTATATCTGGAATTTTCCAGAAAAGCAAGAGTACAGTGGCTAAATCATTCCCGAATTGCTGCAAGATGGCTCTGCTTTCAAAGTTCGTCCTTCCGAGATTCAGCAGAGGTGTCCGGGAGCAATTAAAATAAACAAAGAACAGAACAAGCAACAACTTAAAATAATCAGCAACAGCAGATTAGTGAGACTTTGATTTTAACTGGACATTACTTAAAAGGAACGTACATCTATGTAATTGTTCTTTAGAGATAGAGAAATGGGTTGGATCGTGGGGCTTCTTTCTCCTTTGTACTTGTAATTTGTTCTCTTCTCTGCTACATATGCTATGTGGCTTCCTTGTTGCCTATTGTTGTATGGGCATTTGTTATTTGACAATATGATTCTTCTGAGAAGTTCATAGTGTTACATTTAACCTTAGTTATTTTGCTAACACGACATTGTTACTTGATTGAGTGCTTAGTTTGCACTTATACTTGACGTCTTGAAGCGGCTAGGGTAGAGTTGTATGTAGGTTTCTTTCCTTCTACAAGACTCACTGTCAAGCAGTGGTAAGGAGGTTGACTTTCCTTAATCTTGTGGGATTCATCCGAACTGGCTGCCCTATCTGATTTCTTGAGTTCCTCTTGGACCTTTGTTCTGCTTTTGTCTCTATAACCTAGGGAGTAGGAACTAGCCTTGCCAGATGTAAATATGTTGATGAAGTAGGCCTCCAATTGATATTTCATAGGAGGAAATTGCATCTGTCTTACCATGAAAGAGTTCTCTCAAGATGCCCCTGGCTACTAGAAATCTTCTTGATGTTCACGTGCCAAAAGAATTCTCATTGTTCTAACTACTTGACATTCTGCCAGACAATTTACTACAAGCATATACTATGCAATTGCAAGCATGTCTTATTGTTATGTAAGGGCATGCACACTTGCTCTACCATCTTTATTTGCTGTTATCAAATGATGTAACCGTTGCAGCAAATTGTGGATTGCTATTAAATTGAAAGTCTTAGTTTTTTTTTTTTTTTTAATTACGCCGTAAGGCGTTTCCCTTTGAAATCAACTTTCCTCTTGCCTACGTGTCATTTTGTGCACCATACGATTAGATGTTAGACGATTACACAAATTTCAAGCGTTAGATCAATGGCAAGGGGAATAGATACAGGCGGAATGGAAACGGCACTAGGAATGCATGTTGTTAGAACAACAGTACGTCCTCCCTTAAGTGCAGCGCAGGAACTGAAATGCCAGGCTATCTCCACAGTTGGTCTTGGGTTGCGTCCGTGCCCCACTGGGAAGACCTGTGCAGGCCCAAACGGAACAATGCTTACGACAAGTATGAACAACATATCATTTACATTCCCCACGATCGCTCTGCTTCAAGCTAATTATTTCGGCATTAATGGCGTCTTTACAACCGATTTTCCTTCAAATCCTGCAGTTACATTTAACTATACAGGAGATAATATACCCCTAAGTCTTTGGACTCCTGTACGTGCAACAAAAGTGAAAGTACTGGAATACAATTCTACAGTGCAACTGGTATATCAGACAACAAACATCTTCGTGGCAGAGAACCATCCGATGCATCTTCATGGTTACGGTTTCTATGTAGTGGGAGAAGGACTGGGAAACTACAACCCAACAACTGATCCGCTCAACTTTAATCTTGTTGATCCCCCTCAACGCAACACAGTAATCGCTCCAATGAGTGGGTGGGTTGCCATAAGATTCAGAGCTAATAATCCAGGTATATTTAAACTCATTAATGTTACCCCTGCACTGCAGTGTCTCCCCATAACATTTCAGTGATAACAAAGCAGAAATCGTGCCAGCTTGGATGGTAATTAAAGATGGAACCACCGGAAGAAATTTTGTGGTAAAAATATGCAAAATCTTGGAGTAAGCTGAAAGAACAACAAAGTCTTTGAGGAAAATGCAAGAGCAGCAAGCAGAAAATATCAACAGTTTCCCAGAATGGAACAAAATATTAGAAGAATTTAACAAAATGCCTTCGCAGACCAACACTTCCTGCTAGCTGCAGTACCAGTACGAGTCTCGAGAATGATCTGTCACGCATGGGATGTTGTCCTCTGACAACAGAATCAATGTAAACAGGGTTTTTATGGTATGCAAAATGATATAGGAGTCTCATTGGTTCACGGGCAATCCTCACAACCAAAAACAAAATTTGTTTCCAGTTAAGATATTGATAGATTCTTCACTGATCTTAATTGAGCTCAGAATTTATGTTTTGATAAGGATTTAGTTATAGAGATCATACCCTGTATAGAATTTTGGTTTTGTAAAACACTTCCAAAGCTTGCATCACGTTTTGAATTGGATTACATTCTGTCAACAATTGTGATTTGTAAACTTTACTGTTCGGTTGACCATCCACATGTCTGATAATCATTACCATGGAGGAAGATAAATGGTCCAGGATTCATGCCGGGACCTCTCAAGGGATTAATATCAACTCCAACACTTTGTATTACTGATAGTCACTAGACTCTGATAACCATTACCTTGGAAAAGGAGAAACAATCTAGGATTCATGTTGGGACCTCACAAAGGAATAAGTCATTGAAGTGGAGGTTGGATTCACAATCACCGCATGGTACCTTCGTAAACAATGCCTAAGTTAATTTGGGCTGCCAGGATGTGTAATACATTTTTATTTGGGAATTGAAACGGGTCAACATGGAATCAAGGTCTGAATCACTGTTTCACATTTGCTGGAGAATGATAATATAGAAGTCAAACTTCCAACCACCACTGGAAGCTCATAAATAGCATCAAAGATGTTTTGTCTGGAGGATTAATAGAAGTCAAACTGCCAACCAACACTGGAAGCTCATGTATTGCATCAAAGGTGGCTTATTTAACTTTTGAATGCCTTCTTAACGTTCCAAAGTTTTCTTCAATTTCAATAGTTGCTAAAGTATAGTTTTCCATAAATTAGAAAGGAAACATGTCTTACTGGCTCTTGGGCATATGTTGTGTAGTGGCATTATGGCAACATCTGTGTTGTTCAAGTTTCTGCTGTGTAAATAATTGACTTGCTTCCAAATTTTTTGTGCACTGACTATTGCAGCCTATAGATGCACCATAAAATAAGTTACAACAAATATAAAGCAGAAGAGTGTTTTGCCTTCACACAGCTGCTGTGTAAACATCCAGCCAAAAAACCATGCCAAGCCCCAGACATCCATACAAGTTGAAAAGAAATAGGGCTTTTTGATAACATAGTAAAGCTCAGGGAAAAAAAATACTACCATATATTTCTATATTTTCAGTCAATACATGGTAATATAAAATTCAAGCTTCAACAAATAATTTGGGCCTTGGATCTTCAGACAATACACTCTAAGCTTATTTATCCAACTTTGTTTTTTTCTTGAATCAGGTGGCAGTAACACTAAGCTACATTGAGTTAACAACATCAAAATTTTAAATTAAGTAACACACATTCCAAGTTAGCCCAAGGCCTTGTGCAGAAATTATCCTTGAATTACCTCTTTCTAACAAGAGGCAAACAACTAATCATGTTTATCATGGATAGAAAATGTAGGAAATACATCAACTAAAACATGCAAGATAAATATAATGAAAGATTTTTTTGTTAATCTTCACATATCCTCTCGATCTGCATCTCCTAGAAAGCGAGGTTTTGTCTTACTATCTATGTAAGGACAGCTGAATAGTACTTTAGGAAGGTTAACTGACCCTTACTTTATGAATAGCCCTTTAGGAAGAAAAAATCATTTTAGCCTTTATATATAGAGAAGTATTGAATACATTTAATTAAATAATAAAAAAAATATAATGAGGCAATAAAAACTGTCAAAAAAAAGACAGGCAGAGGAGAATGCAACAGAGAAGACAACAGGATAATCAAGAAACAACTTGAATAGATAAATTGTAGTCACACTTGAGTGTGGGAGAATTTCAGATAATGTAAGGTTGACTCATGCATTTTATTTCCAAAGCACTGCAATTATCTACCGTATATTTTACTCTCTAATATTCGTCCACTATGAATACATCATTCTTTCTGCTAAAATTAAAATATTTTAGTGGATGGTATGTCTTATATTTGCTATACATTCATGCCTTAATCAATAAATTTGGTTCCAATTGCTGAGCACTCTAATGTTGCAAACACAAGCTCAATATCTCTCTTTGATCATTGGAATTTTTTCCAATATTTGATACCAAAGATAATGGTCTGTTCATAAGGAAGGCCAGACTTTAATTTTCAGGTTGGTTACCTATTTGAAAAAGAACAAGCAATACAACAAACAACAATGCAAATTAGAAGTCTCAAAGTACACCAGAACCATGGTTGTAGCTAGCTTGACTTTGTTCTTTGTCTAAAACAGATCTGGTTGTAAAATTTAACAGCATGGGATTTCATCTGGAAGCTGCACATGGGAATTCCATTATTGAACAAGATCATTTAGCATTCTGGAAGAAGATGAAGTCAAACATACCACATGAACTGCTAATCACAAGACTCTTACTTGTAGCATTTTGAGCATTAATGATCAAATGACTCACATCAGCAGTGCCAAAACACCAAAAGGAAAATGGAGCACACGCGTGTGAAAATAAAGCTGTAACTGTGAGATTTGTCTGAGGGAACTTCACCAAATAAAGAGGAG